>JAMQGT020013224.1:0-199262 GCA_024447675.2 Pterophyllum scalare | reverse complement strand
GAAAGTATTCGGCCCCCTTGAACTTTTCAACCTTTTGCCACATTTCAGGCTTCAAACATAAAAATATAACATTTGAATTTTTTGGTTCTGAAATTTATTGATGGTCCCTAAGTGAACCTCCGCGCGTGAGAGGAGGGAGCGGCAGAGAGCGGCTGGCCGAAATCTGAGTCCCTGAATGGGAACAACCGTAAGCTAGATACCGCTAACTTCGCGGAGCTTGAATATCCAATATCCAACTTGAAACCAAGTTCACCGCGGTGCCTTAAACAGCTGCTGCTGACCCATTTCAGCAGCAGCACGGTCCCTACTGTGGCTCCAAACTCGTGTTCAACGCTTTGCTTCCATCATCAATGCGTTCACTGCCATAATGACATGTTCTCGGTTTGTTTGCATCACTGCGAAGAACCCACCGAGCGCGCTCACACTGGACCCTTTAATAAACCAGGCACTGCTTCAAACACTCATTTAATAAAGAACTGCAGCACAACAATGAACTCCACACACAAACGCAGTTTAAAGGAACATTAAAAAACAAAAAGGATTATACAATGAACATTTGAAGAAACAAAAGCAGTCTTAAAAGAACGAGCTGAACACTTAAACTCTGCGCTGTGTGATGCTGCATTATCGCTCTACTCCCACACCTCTTCAGCTCCAGTCTGTGCCGCACAGAGTGAAGGTTGCACGTCCATGACTGGATGCTATCTGCTGGGTTTCCTCACATATACAGTGGGTACAAAAAGTATTCAGACCCCTTTAAATTTTTTCACTCTGTGTGTCATTGCAGCCAATTGCTAAAAATCAAAAAAGTTCATTTTATTTCTCATCAATGTACACCCAGCACCCCATATTGACAGAAAAAAAAATAGAAATGTAGAAAGTTTTGTAAATTTATTTAAAAAGGAACTTAAATCTCAAAAACAGTGTACAGGAACATTAATTTAAAAAAAAAAATCGGAACAAACAAAAACAGTCTTAAAACAATGACCACAACACTTGAACACAGGGCAATCACCCTACTCCCACTCTTCAGCTCCAGTCTGTGCTGCCGGCTGGCTCCTCCCACTGCTGTCCTGGAAAGAGTCCACCTGTGGACCCTGAGGACAGATGGCAGTGTGAGACTCTGCAGACAAAGCCCTCAAAGAGAATCGACTGCACGGCAGAGGAGTTTAACCTCCTCGAGTCTGTGGAGGCAAAAGGCTTCCTGGGGGTGTTGAAGTGACCGGGGCCGTGGCTGCTGGACGCAGACTCCTCCAACCATGAGGGGACCTCCTGCTGGGCCTGTCAATCCCAACCAACATGTCAAAGCAATGAAGACTCACCTTGAATCTCATGCAGGGCTCCACAGTGGCTGTGTGCAGCCTTACCTTAGACAGGATTGTGACCAGGGAGCGAGCCAGCTCCCTATCAGCATCTGGGTCATAGAAAGACACCGCCCTCCCAGTGTTGCCACAGCGCCCAGTCCTCCCAATACAGTGGACATATTCTTCGATGTTTTGTGGGAAGTCAAAGTTCACTGCTTGCTGCACATGTGGAATATCCAGACTACAGCCAGCTACAGAGGTTGCCTGTTAGGATTATTGTGTAAACATTCTTCTGTTTATAATAAGTTATCATACCTTCTGTGTTTATATATTATGTTTTATTTCAACGCAGACATGTAGTGATATTCCTTAAGGAAGTTGTATTCACACCCACAGGCTGGTTTAAAGCCTGCAGGAAATCCACACATACATACTCACACACATATAAGGCACAGACTTCCATTTATGTCACGTAAACCATGTAATGTATACACATTCCACGGTATGCTTACTACCATATATGGTAAGGGAAGAGCCAAGAATGTTATTACATGTTGTAAACTGAGTTTATGTAACCCACGTGATTTTACTGTGAAGGTCTGCAATAAAACCGCGACAAGGAAGCTGATCCACAGGAGACCACTTCCTCTTTGTTCAGTGAAAGGTCACTTCCCTTGACTCAGGAGCTGAACTCAGAGGACGATGTTTGTCCTCCTTGCACAAGTAAAACAAAGAAAGGTGTTTGTGTATTTGTTCTTTGTTAATTTTGAATGATTTGAACCGATCACGCCACCAGGACCAGATATTTGCCAGAGCGGAAGTCTCCGAGGGCCTGCTCCCACTGCTCACGGTCACTGCCAGCACAGCACGGGTTACACACAGACACACACACAGCCATCTACATGAAAACTACACAATGACTTAAAGAAACAACTTAGCCATGAATGCTGGTGGTTGGAGCCTGCTCCTGGCTCAAGTACGCAGCAATAAAGTCAGCCTGTTTTTGCGTCACACAGCCACACCAGAACCCATTATTCACTCCAGTGAGAGCGCAGGGTTCAAAGTCTACCTGCAATCTGCACTTTGACTCTGCAGTACACAAAATGCTGAATAAAAATACCAGCTGTTTTGAGGAGATCCAACAGCACCTCCCTCTTAGAGAACTTGGTGACTTCCACAAATGTCTGCTCCACATCACTGCAGGCTCCACCCACAATGCCCACAGCCAAGAACAAGTGGTCAGGCTTGAGAAAGTCAGCTGCCATCCTAGTGTACACACACACACACACACACGCACACACACACACACACACATCCATGTGTTCAAAGAAGCAGGCCAACAATCCAACACTGCTGTACATCAAGTGAAGCTGTGGCTGATCGAGGAGCACACCTCTGGATGTCCTCGGGATACGTAGCCCTGAACATCAGAGTCTGCCGGTTCTCTTTTGATGGCATTCCAGGTGAGCCCACCAGGCGGCGCATGTCAGGCTCAAACCCCATATCCAACATGCGGTCGGCCTCATCCAGCACCAGGTAACGCAGTTTAGTCAGACCAACCTGGACCTCAGACCTTTGATTAGCACTTTTAAACCCTGTGCAAGCAGGTCACCAGATCACTGACAGCTCTACATGACTTCACCTTTCCTCTCCCAATCATGTCCAGCAGCCGTCCTGGTGTCCCACACAGCACACTGCACCCCCTTGAGAGGTCTCTTATTTGACGTCCAGTGCTGACTCCACCATACACCACAACTGGTCGCACACACGTCCTGAGGAGTGGAGACAGATTAACACTTAGCACATTTGAATTCATGGGGTAGATTCAACATGTCGGTGGGAGATGAAGGAGCTCAAACACACCCATAGGCAAACTTCCTGGCCTCCAGGTAAATCTGGTAGATGAGCTCCCTGGTTGGAGCCACAATGATGGCTTCAGGCTCCTGAAGCTCACTGAAGCGACTGGCTGCCACGCCGTCTGCCATCATCTGTTGGAGAATTGGCAGCAGGAAAGCAGCCTGGTGGAGGGAGGACACATTTAATTAAACTCTGTACACAGAGCAAGTCTACGCCCTAGGGTTCGAGTCTCCCACACCTCACCGTTTTACCAGATCCAGTCTGAGCACAGGCCATCAGATCCCTGCCGGCAGAGATGATCGGGATGCCGTGCTTCTGCACCGGGGTGGGCTTCACGTAACCAGACTTGCTGACGTTCTTTGCCAGGGTCTCGCACAGCGACGCCTCATCGAAGGTCTGACAGAAAACAGATGAAACGCACACCGGCCTTAAGAGAAAGTCAACATTTGCTGCAACAGCATGGGCTGAGTTACTCAAGCTTTTATTAAGTGCATGAATAACAGAGCTGAAATATTCCAGTAAAGTGGCAGCAAGTACAACACCTGCAGCTACTATGCAGCATTCACAAGCTCAGCAGCAGGAGCCACTCACCAGTGTGTTAAGTCACACAAAGCTAAGAGCATTAAGGATCCAGCTGTATGCTGTTGTGTACCTAAAGAGACTCTTATTCATATCAGTCTTACAAGTTAAGTGACCCGTCTCGTGATCCACCGGAGCCGTAAAACGAGTCGCCTGCTTTTATGTCAGCTCAGCACGTGTTTGCATTATGACTGCTTTGAGCTGTTGCTGCCTGTGTGGACATTCAGATTAGAGAATCAGACACGATGAAGCTTAAACCGAGCGTCTTTAAACTGCTTCCTGTCTCTGCAGCCATGACTGAAAGAATAAAAACTTCAATAACTAAGTTCTCCTACACCACAGGTGGCCATCTTGGCACAGTGGCACATGTGACTGGATGTTTGCGTGGTTGGTTTAATCTGGCTGGTCATTTCCAGCATGCTGTTGGTAAACGGACTGGTTCTTATATAACACTTTTCTACTCGAGCACTCCGTAAAACATGTCTCCCTTTGGAAGGATTATAACATGATTAAAAACTTGTTTTCTGTAAATGGAAATAATATTTTGTTAGTAAAAAGGTGGAAGCAGGAAACCAGGAAATACCAAATTCACCAAACATTTTTAATTTGGCATTATTTACAGTGCTTTAAAACCAAAACAACTGCAGAGTATCAAACCATTTTCTATCGCCATCATTATTAATTAAATAAATACCATGTGATTAATTAAGAAGTACTACTTATGTGTGCACTGCCATCTGCTGGTAAACCTGCACCAATGCCCTCACACATTCACAGATACCGAGACTCATGCTGAGATACCTGGGACGAGGCAGGCCTGTCCTCCAAGCACTTCTCTACGCCCAAGTGCCTTCTAACATTCACACGCTGATGAAAGTATCGGAGAGCAGCTCTGGGTCCAACATGGTGCCCTTTGGCATGCAGAGCAGAGCAGCCAGGGATCGAAGCACCAACCTGATCAGTAAGTGACCCGCTCTGCCTCCTGAGGCACCCCTAAGGTTTGTATATACGGTCCATTGCAACCAAAGTTACGGCTGTCTTTCTAAAGTGTGGTGGTTTGGTTAAAAATAACTGCCCTGCAGTTAAACACAGAAACTCTGCATGTGGTTCAAGATTGGCCATGCTGCAGGACTGCATCCATGCAGAGTTTAACTTACTGTCACTTTCATCTGCATCCTTCCCCTCTGGAGCGCTTTCATTGCCTGTATCTCACACACACACACACATCAGAACAGGGTTCAAACGTACATCAAACTGACACTAATTCAGTCAACAAGGAGAAACAACCTTGACCAAAGACTTCTTCATCCCTCCCACGGTAACCTGCAAGAACACAACAGGCATTTCTGACAGCTCCAACAGAGCAACACCATCACTTACTGCTCAGTCACTCACCTCTGCCACCCTGCTCACCACCTTCAAAACATCAGCCATCAGTTACCTGCTCTTCATATTTGAAATCCAGACTCAAAGTGCAATAAACATCATGAGAGAGGCCAGATTCATACTTTGTAACGCTCACCTCTGCCTCCTCAGCTTCCTCCTCTAAAGGCTGTTCACAACACATAAAACGCTCACATTGTAAATACAAACATTTCTTTGAGTCTACATTTGTGCGTTCACCGGTGGTAAACTTATTATTGTTCCCGTCATCACCGTCATCTGTAAAAATACCATAGAGTCAGGAGAGTTCCCAAATGCAGCCCAAAGCCAAACATGTGAATATTACCATCAAATCCACTCTGATCCATTCTGCCGGACTCTCTGCCACGCCCTGATAAAACACACAAGCCATCATGTCATAACTGCACAAACACAGCTCCACGTGTGTCATGGCCTTCACACTGCTCGTGTTTATTGGCTGAATTCACAAGGATGCTGTTGACATCACTGCTACATATTTATTGTAGTGTTTGCAGAGTTTTACAGTTTGTTCAAGTAACCACAGGATATTACAGAAATACATGTGTCCCACCTCTGCCTCCTCTTCCACCACTCCTGCCTCTCTCTGCAGGAGTCCAGCTGTCACTGGCTGTGAGGAAGAAATGAAAGCTCAGCCAACACTTTGGGTAACACAAGACTTGATGTAATACTGACAGTGCTTACCACCTCCATAGTCCTCACCACCTTACAGAAAAACAAAAAAATAAAACAAAGTTAGGTACCAACACCTGGAGGAGCCATCGTCCTGCCCTTTAACCTGAGTTTAAAGCTGTGCTCAGGGGTCTGCCTCAAACCAAATGAGCCTAACAGAGTGCTCTGAGGTTTCTAACATGCCTGCATTGAAGTCTACCATCTTATTGCACATTTGAACACGTGGTGCATCAAAGGACTGCCCTCTGCTTCACACTCACAAGTAAGTGAGGCGACTCTGAACGCACCTGCTACAAGAAGAAACCATTGTTCACGTCGCTGGGTTCACTGTCTCCATTAAGACACAAATAGGGACAAAATAGGGACCAGTGTGAAACCGAGGGTCTTCATGGACTCACAAGGTTAACACACTGATGTGTTGCTTAAGGACCGTTTATTAACAATAGCTGCAGGTAAATGTGCATCTTATTTTCAGAGCACCATAACACAGCCCAGAGGGATCCAAATCACAGACATATGTAGACTCCGCATCGAGAGCGCTGGCTCGTACCTCAACGTCGCCACCATATGGGATGTGGCAAAAACGGCAAACATAACATGACAGATGCTGTGTGGAGTTGTTCGAACCATTTTACAGTCAAAACCAGGTCACATGGGATTACCTCTCTCAGGTGACACTGGAGAATTGTTTTTATGCTGCTTGGCCACTCTAACATTATAAAGCAGATTTTTGCAGAAGTCGCAGTTAGGGCTGCAACGATTCATCGACGCAATCAATGACGTCAACTACAAAAATTAGTCAACATGGAACTTCAAAGCATCGTATTTTATAACCCACCCATCCATCCATTTTGTTCCACTTATGTGATTTTGTAACTGCAATACACTATAGGAAGCTATGGGGGAAGTGTTGCCTCCATTGTCTGCCAACAACAATACCAACGAAGAAGAGCATTCTAACAATGGTGGAGAAAAATGAAAGAAAATGAGACAGACTGTCAAAGGTAATGGTAAATGGACCAGTTCTTACAGCACTTTTCTACCATGAGCACTCAAAGCGCTTATACAACATGTTTACATTCACCCATTCATACAAGCAGTTCCATCAGTAACTCAGCTAAGTGCTTTTATTGTCCAACATTCAAACACATTCACACTCCAACGTTTTGCATCAGAGAGCAACTTGGGGTTCAGTATCTTGCCCAAGGATACTTTGGCATGTAGCCCGGAGCAGCCAGGAATCAAACCGCCGACCTTCCGATCAGCTCTACCTCCTGAGCTACAGCCACCCCTTGGGGGCATTTGACAGAACAAAATAAAGCTTAAACAGCTTAAGCAGCTGTAAACACTCATAAAAACATTACAAACCCAGACGCTGGTTTGATGCTGCACCCTCACATACGTGGAGTATTTAACATTTATAATTATCAGAGAAAGACACCTCATTTTTATGCCTATCAGTTTGCCAGTAGGGCTGCAACTAACGACTATTTTGATAGTCGATTAGTCATTGACTATTGAAACATTAGTTGACTAATTGGATTATTAATCACATAATTATGAAACGGCACTTATTTAGCTATCAGCTTTTTCATTTAGCATAAGTTTATTTTAAATGTGGCAGTAAACAAACGGAAGAGGGATACTTCATTCAAAAACTTTAATCAGATTTGCTGCTGATAGAACTTTAACGGTCCATTTTTCCAACCATAAAAAATTTATAGTACCTTTTCGTCCCTGTAAAACAAAGTTTCACCAGTAGCCCCCATGACTAAACATGCCGCTGAATGCTATCCAGTCTTTAAGTCTGACGTCATTTCCGGGTCCAAATGCTCCTAATAAACAGCAATGGCATAACCAATGACTTTTCACTGTTAAAGGTGATTGTAACAGACCTCTTCAACTGCAGCCATTTCCACTGCTCTGTCTCATCAAGCATCAAAAAATAAAAAAATCACCAGTAATAAAAAAAACCCGACTATTATTGACAATTAAATTCGTCAACCATTTTTATTTCGACTCATCGTTAAAGCCCTATTTGCCAGTGTATATTAGTGCATATTTGAACTCAATGCTGTCTACATATATATGTCTATGATCCACGCTTGCTGCGGTAAAGTCACATGGTCCAATCAGATTCAGGTGCCTTCAAGGACCCGTAGGACCAACCATTATCACAGAATGTTACATACATAGTATTATCCAACTGTTTACGTCACTGACTTAGCAAGCTGACACAGCATTTAGCGTTCAGCATTAGCAAGCTAATGTTAATTAGCCCCACTCCCCATAACATATAAGCTCCGGGCGGAATTTTTTTTCTGGCTAGAACCCTGAGAATGACCTCACAGCTGATCCTTGACCCTGTAATTCGCTCAAAGGACTATTACACTACTGGCTAACAAAAAGTGTTAAACGTGCACCTGAGAAGGATGAATTTTTGAATCCTCCCCATCCTCTGCCTCGTCCTCCACGTCCTGGAGAGAAACAGAAAATTATTCAGTACCCTGTGAGGCCCCTCCTGGACCTGCTCCACCTTTCTAGACTTCACCCGTCTAAATTCACCTTGCTCACAGCTCCAGGAGCCTCCCTGTGTGCCTAAAAACACGTTCATGTCAAATACACAACCAGGCTCTAAACTTTACTTTCACAGCTGCAAGATTTCACTAACCTGTGGGGAGCACACCTGCGTCAGAGGTGCTGCTGCTGAGGGCTGAAGGACCAGATGAAGCTGTTTCCTAGACTCATGGGCAGATTTCAATCATGGCTGCCCCGAGTCAAAGGCAGGTTCCCCACCCATCGGTGTAGCTAACGACTGCACCTGAACAGAAACTAGCTTACCTGCTCTTCCCACTCATCCATCGCGACTTACTTGCGAAAAATGTAAAACTTGACATTTTGTGAATTACATGTCAGCGGAGGTAGGGTGTGCATGTATTTTTTTTTCACGAAACTCAGTGTTTTTACATTTTCAGTCGGACGGTAATCTGGAACTTTCCTGCGGGTGCAGCACACTGATTACCACGGGACTCCAATGTGGGTCGAAGCTAGCGTTCAAATGTTCAGATAATGCAGGGCCAGCCATACTTTACTTTCTAAGCAGCCGGACGTTGTTCAGTACCTGTGCGGTTCTGATGTTGGTGGGGTACCTAGCAGGTGAGACTGTCCCTCCTCGCGCTGCCGCTCGTTCAGCTCACAGACTTGCCGCTTCCGCCACTTTCCCGCCGAGCTGGGACTTTGGAAATAAAAGGAAGAACTACGATTATAAATACGATTAAAAACTTTTTCCACTAAAACAGCGATTGCGTTTTTTAAATAACATTTTGTTAGTAAAAAGGTGGAAGTAACATCACAACTGGAAAATACCAAATTCACCAAATTTGGCATTATTTACAGAGTTTTAAAATCGAAACAACTGGAGAGTATTAACCCATTTTCTATCCCTAATACCATTATTCATTCAATAAAAACGATGTGGTTAATTAAGAATTACTACCTATGGTGTGTGCACTGCCATCTGCTGGTAAACCTGCACCAATGCCCTCAAACGGTCACAGATACTGAGACCTGTGGTGAGCCAGTGCTCCTGCTGCCGGTCCCAACGTGCATGGATGGGGATGGTTGTGTCAGGAAGGACAGCTGGTGAAAAATCTTGGCCAAATCAAACATGCAGATCATCAAAAGTACGATTTCCTAATTCTGCCGATTTCTGCCAGTAAACGATTGTCTGTATTTAAACTGTTGTAAAGGATTCTTTGGTCTAGGATGTATCAAATGTATCTCTCTTGTGAATGATATGAAGTCATTTTGAGTGAGGAACATCATTCCTGTCATAAAGCAGAAGCTGCAGTCACTTTGTGGCAAACTGACTTTTATTCTTTATTTGTCGGGGTGAAAATGTCACTGCCATTAAAATGTCTTTTTTCTCAGAGCTCTGGTCAGGACGGCAGCAGAAACTTCAACAAATATAACATCACAGCTCTATGAAGATATTTGAAGTGGCCCAAAAGCACCGGATTGATTACAATGTGCATACAATACCACAGAGTCATAAAGATGCTTGCAAACAGGTAATTTCTTCATTTCATATATTAGCCCTTCATAAATCCTGTTAACTTTATTTACAGATATAAGCAAAGACATCACACATGAAAAAGAAAGCTGAGAAGGCTCTGGATGGCAGGGAAGAGTTACCAGATGGTGGGACGTACGGCTGACGTGGTGAGGAAAACTGCCAAGAAGGTGTTTGATGCAGCCTCTGGACAGAGGAAGGAGGACACGGAGACTAGTCGGTGGAATAAAGTCGAGCAGGAAAGTATCCAAAGGCAAAGGTTAGCAAATGAAAAGTAGACCGGAGAACTGTGTGGACGGGCGTATGGCAGTGAGTGAGGTAGCAAAGGGAAAGGCCTATAGTGAGCTGTATGTGACACGAAGTAACGACTGGCTGGGCAGAGAGATCGAGCTGGAGAGGATGTGCAGGAGGTTAGTGTGATTTAGGATAGCGATGGAAATGGAAAGGAGCACTTTGAGGAGCTGATGAATGTAGAAAATGAGAGGGTGGTCCACAGATGTGATGTTTGAAGGATGAAGGTCAGGTGTGCTGGAAAGGGAGCAGCCAGAGAGAAAGGGAAGGTTTATAAGATGGTAGTGAGTCCTGCTGTGATGGATGGTTTGTGGACAGTGGCGCTGACACAAAGACTGGACGCCGAGCTGTTAAGAGCTTCGTTGGGAGTGACCGGGATGGA
This sequence comes from Pterophyllum scalare, assembly GCA_024447675.2. NCBI lineage: Eukaryota > Metazoa > Chordata > Actinopteri > Cichliformes > Cichlidae > Pterophyllum > Pterophyllum scalare. The sequence continues at coordinate 188,683 of JAMQGT020013224.1, read as the reverse complement.
TCAGCGGGACAGCTAAGCTCCTAAAGGCAGCAGCTGAATTCAGAGTGAAATGATTGCATTTGGCCCTAAAACTCTCAGACTGGCATTACTGTATAAGTTTCTGTAACTTCTTTATCACCTGCAGGGTTAGGGTCCTCTCTAGGAGCAGCTGAAAATCCATCTTTGTTACTTCTAGGAGAGACAATTGCAATTGCTTCTGAGGATGTCCCTGTAGCTCTCTAAAAGCCTCCAGCTGATCCAGAATACTGCAGAGAGGATACTAAAGGGAACTGCAAGCAGAGTCATTCTTCTAGCCTCTCTCCTCTGGCTTCATGTTAAATCCAAGACAGGATTTCAAATGCAAACAGACCACGCTTCATATCCTACAGAGCTTATAGCACAAAATCACTTCCATTCTACTTCTGGAAAACCTGGGAACTACAAGTAAGCAGCAACAGAGCTCTGTCGAAGGTAAAGTCTTCAGGTTGTAGTTAGGCCTGGATCACATACAGACAGCTGTAGATGCAGGCTGCATTCCCTCTCCACCCTCTCCTGTGCCTTTCTACAAGGACTTCCAGCTCCAGTGTTTACTCATTAGTGAGCCCAGCTGTGATGGATGGTTTGGAGACGGTGGCGTTGACAGAAAGACGGGAGGCAGAGCTGGAGGCGGCAGAGCTGAGCTGTTTGGAAACAAAGTCAGAGAGGCGAGGCTGAGATGGTGGATATGCTGGACAGAGGATGATGAAGATGGAGCTGCAGGCAGGAGGAAAAGAGGAAGACCTCAGAGGAGGCTCATGGATGCAGTGAAGGAGGATGTGCAGAGGGAGAGGTGGAGGCAGATGATCCGCTTTGGTGAGCCCTAAAGGGAGCAGCTGAAAGAACAAGGTTATTATTATTTCATACGACCAGTTGTATAATATAATTTACTTAAGCCGAATCTATAGTGCAATATAAAATATAATTTAATAGAATAGAGTAAAGCAGAGCAGAGTAAAACAGCAGAGTAGAGATCCAGCCCCGGGTCCTGGGGGCGCTGCCATCCGTCCCACCAGGTCTTGAAGCCAGAGCGCACTGCATTGTGGGACGTGGGCTGTTGGTGAAGTCAAGATGGCCGCGGAGCTGAGGCGGAGGAGAGAGCCTGCAGTAGGAAGGCCGTGAATGAAGCTTCTATAGAAAAGCTCTCGTCGCTAACCGCTTAGACTAAAGCATTGTGTTGTTTCCGTGCAGACAGCCTGCGAAGGAGCTACTACACCCACACACAGCAGCAGGAGGACAAACAGCTGGGATAAAGTCTCGTATGAATTCCGACGAGAAGGAGGACTGTGAGTGTGCGCCACCACAGGCCGAGACGAGCTCCGCTGGAGGGCCCGATAGGTGGGGATGCTCGGAGGAAAGGGTCGGGGATGCTCGGGGGAGCGGGGAAAGCTAGCTGGCTGCTGCTGTGGCTGTTTGGATGCGAGTGTTCGCTTGTTTTAGGCGGCATATTAGAGCAGAGTTCATGGCGAGCTGTGAGTGGGTCATGCGTGTCAGTGGGACAGTTTGAAAGCCTCGGCTCGGCAGGAGCCGGAACAAGCTAACTGTGTTAGCCTGCTAAGTAAGCGACAGGCACAGTTCTGTCTTTAGCTGCTCCTCTGAAACCAGAGAGAGGCTAGCTTCAGTCTGCACTGACACACTGACACAGTCCACTCTGTCGGTGCACACATAGATAAATGTGCACGGATATGTGTGCATCTGGCCGAAAGCACTCACTGCGGTCCCAGCCACCCAGGCTAACCGAGAGCTTCTAGCTTTAAAGACGGCCGCTGTGGTGCTGCTTTCCGGGGACGATGTTCTCTTGTTCTCCTCTTCTAGAGAACCAGAACGGTTCGTAAAGCAGGGTGGGAGCCGGCAGCAGTCGGTGAAATGTCAGTTTATCCATCATGACCTGTGTCTGTTCTTCATTTAGAGAACAAGAGGAGCCTGAAGTAGAAAACCCAGAAGCAAGCCGAATGTAAGTCTCTGTCCTGCCGTTGGTGTTTTTCAGCAGCAGCCCGGTGCCCTCCAGTCCTTCCTGTCCTCTTGCTGTACCTTCACTGATGCTCTTCATCATCATGATTACTCTGTTCCTCCAAGTTCCTCAGTGCTCAGAGGCTGTCACTCTGTTGGTGTTTACATTATCAGTTACATGTTTAGACATAATAGTGGTACATTTGCTATATTTTACTCTCAAAAGTATTTACCAGTATTTTTCTTCATGTTTGCTGGGCTGCTGCATTCTTATTACCAGTGTCAGACTTTTAATAAGGTTTATGTCAGCAGCAAAGCTGAACTTTTTGCTTGTAGATTTTCCTGAAAGCTAATAATACATCTGTCGTGACACTTGATGAATATCAAGAGTATTTCATGTCCACCAAAGCTCAGCATCCACCTGATCAAACCCAAGCTCAGCTGCTGACATAAACTCTTAGTGTGTCTCCAGTGGGAAAAACCTTGCAGTCAGACTTACATCTGCCATTCTTTCATATCCCACTCAGTGCTTCATGAGGCTGGATTCACACGCTGCTTTTACCATGTTGTGCTTTACCTCTGATCACAGGAAGCGAGCAGCTGCCAAGCATCTAATAGAGCGCTATTACCACCAGTTAACGGAGGGCTGTGGGAATGAGTCTTGCTCCAACTCATGGTGTGCCTCATCGGTTGGCTTCAGCCGCATGGATAACAATGAAGCAGCGGTCAAAGCTCTGGAGCTCTACAAAGTCAATGCCAAGCTGTGTGACCCCCACCCTTCAAAGAAAGGCACCGCTTCCACCTATCTGGAGAGCAGCACTCACAGCAACTCAGCATGCAGCAACAAGAAGATGAACCACAAAGATGTCCACTCTGTACGAGACAATTTTAAAGGTGAGTCAGACATCCAGGATTTAATGTGTGTCACTCACATCTTCTGTTTGTGTTTTCCCGTTAATCTCCTTTGTAATAAAGCAATCTTTGCCTTTGTGTGTAGATGTAAATTACCTGACAGAGGAGAAAGTGTATGAGATCTTGGACAACTGTGGCGAAAAGGAGGATTACTCCCCTCTCATCCGGGTAATAGGACGGGTTTTCTCCAGTGCAGAGGGACTGGTGCAGAGCTTTCGGAGGTCCAAACCACATACCAAGGAGGAGCTCAAGTCCCTTCAAGGCAAGGATGAGGACAAGGATGAAGATGAGAAGGAGGCAGCTGCATGTTCAACTGCAGCTATGGAGGAGGACTCCCCCACCTCCTCATCATCATCAAGGCTAGGCGAGTGCTCGTCAGGGGAAAACGATGTCCAAAAGCTGGCCCCCGATGAGGTCTCAGTTGATATCGAAGCCGTGCGGAGGGTCTACGAGCGCCTCCTGTCCAATGATAAAATAGAAGCCGCCTTCTTGAATGCGCTGGTCTACCTCTCACCTAATGTGGAGTGTGACCTGACATACCATAATGTGTATTCACGAGACCCAAACTACCTGAACCTTTTTGTAATAGTGATGGAAAACAGCAACCTCCACAGCCCGGAGTACCTGGAGATCGCCCTCCCACAGTTCTGTAAGGCCATGAGCAAACTCCCGCTGGCAGCTCAGGCCAAGCTGGCACGCTTGTGGTCGCACTACAGTGCCGAGCAGATCCGGCGCATGGTGGAGACCTTCCAGCAGCTCATTACCTACAAGGTGATCAGTAACGAGTTCAACAGCCGCAACCTGGTCAACGATGATGATGCAGTGGTGGCGGCCACCAAGTGCTTGAAGATCGTCTACTATGCAAATGTGCTGGGCGGCGACCTTGACATGGAGCACAATGAGGAAGAAGATGAGGAGCCCATTCCAGAGTCCAGCGACCTCACCCTGCAGGAGCTCCTGGGTGAGGAACGGAGGAACAAAAAGGGCCCTCGTGTGGATCCGCTGGAGACAGAGTTGGGAATCCGCACCAGTGATTGCCGGAGACCACTCATACCCTTTGAGGAGTTTGTTAATGAGCCTCTGAACGAGGTGCTGGAGATGGACAAGGACTACACTTTCTTTAAAGTTGAAACTGAAAACAAATTCTCCTTCATGACCTGCCCCTTCATCCTGAACGCCGTCACCAAGAACCTGGGCCTATACTACGACAACCGCATTCGCATGTACAGCGAGCGGCGAATCACTGTGCTGTACAGCTTGGTGCAGGGTCAGCAGCTCAACCCTTACCTGAGGCTCAAGGTGCGCAGAGACCACATCATTGATGACGCTCTGGTCAGGGTATGTGCCTGCAAGTTCAGTGCATACAATTTGGTGTCCTGGTGTTAGTTGTGTTGTGTTTTGTTGTTTGTGCTGATGCATTTCCTCTGTGTCCCTGTAGCTGGAAATGATAGCAATGGAAAATCCTGCAGACTTGAAGAAGCAGCTGTACGTGGAGTTTGAAGGAGAGCAAGGTGTAGATGAAGGAGGCGTTTCCAAAGAGTTCTTTCAGCTGGTGGTGGAGGAGATTTTCAACCCAGATATTGGTAAGAAGCCATGGTGTAAATGAGCATTTCTGTGGCTGAAGGTGGAAATGTATTTGTTTGCACTTCAGTTTCGACACAGCTCAGTCTGCACTGCTGTCAGCACACAGCTGTCCTGCTGTGTGATCCAGCACAGCAGAGGAGTCCAGAGAGGCCGCCGGGAGCACACAGAAGGCTCTGGTACTCTGAGGATGCACACAGAGTCACAATCCATCCATGTTGACCATGTTTCATAAGGGATATGGCTGCACGGCTCCTCGTTCCTGGAATTCACCAACATTTAGCCGGCGTGTCCTCTGCTTTTCCCGCTGCAGGCATGTTCACGTACGACGAGCACACCAAACTGTTTTGGTTCAACCCGTCGTCGTTTGAAAACGAGGGCCAGTACACGCTGATTGGCATTGTTCTTGGTCTGGCCATCTATAACAGCTGCATCCTGGATGTCCACTTCCCTATGGTGGTCTACAGGAAGTTAATGGGCAAGAAAGGAACGTTCAGGGACTTGGCTGATGCCAACCCGGTAAGCATGACTTTCTCTGTGGAATTCATCTAGTTTAAAGCAGTTTAACTGTTAACACACGGGGAATGTGCTGAATATGATCTGTTGGATAGGTTTTATACCAGAGTCTGAAGGAGCTCCTGGAGTACGAGGGCAGCGTGGAGGAGGACATGATGATCACCTTCCAGATTTCTCATACAGACCTGTTTGGGAATGCACTTATGTACGATTTAAGGGAAAACGGGGACAAGATTCCCGTCACGAATGAAAACAGAAAGGTGAGACAAACAGAAAACATGCAGCACTTTGTCCTCGTGTGTGTGTCTGTGTGTGTGTGTTTGCACTCAGCCTGCAGCTACACGAGAGCTTTTGTTGTGTGAAATGAAAGTGGAGCAGCCACAGGATGCTGGAGGTCTGCTCATAAGATCAGTAGTTTGACCTTTGACTTATTGGAACAGACTTTAGTTGTGAAGGCAGCGATGCATGTTTTTAGTATGGATATTTATTGTAGAGATGAGACTGTTACCGGGCAGATTTCCCAGCGTTTGGTTCACGGTCCGAGGTTAACCAAAGGCAGCGCCATACACCCGGACATGGCTGCTCAGGTGCAGCTTGCAGAGTGGGTTTGTTTGAGCCTATTGAGACATGCATTTCCAGCCTTCTGAGTCTGAAGCTCGGTCTCATTGTGGAGATCATAGAGTGCTGAGCTAGACTTGATGAAGGCATCCCCCGTCTGCAGAACAGCTGGCTTTGCAGCCAGCACTCTGAGGGAAGTTAACAGCTTTAGAGAAATGAATGTCACAGCTTGGCATGTAATGCAAACTAAATGTGGAATGTTACTTCCTCCTACAGACCCGCTGCATGTTGTGGTCCTGCTGTGTGTGTCTGCAGGAAGGATAGCACGTTCATGTAAACCTTCAGTGACTGAAACACTGCTGTGTGCATTGGGTCATTCACATGGACTCCATATCTGTTTACATGGTCTGCCCCCACAGACCCATGCCTGCTGGGGTTTCTCTCATACGACATAATTCTAGGCATTACCTATGAATAAAGAAATCACAGAGTTGTATGCGTAAACTCATCAAAGTCTGATTAGATTTGATTAAACTGCAGCTTGTTGTTGTTCAGGATAAAAATGCTATTGTGTGATTCTGTGCATTTGTGGTAAACTGTACCGTAGATCATGCTAACATGTAATGTGGGAGCAGATCTTTAAAGGAGTTCTGCTGTGCTCTGGAGCAGTTCCTCATTACAGAGTGTTGACTACACTACCCAGCATTCACAGTTCTGCAGTACAAGATGCTGTACTTCCTCCAGTTTCCAGCTGCTAGTCGTGTCTTTTGGAGCTGATCTGGTTCACGATCCCAGAAGTGCCATGGACACAGGCTGCGCAGAGAGAGCGCGGTCTCCGAGGCCTCCGCTCGGAGGAGGTTTGCTTTGAAGGTTAAAGTGTGCATCAGGATGTTCACGACGTGCTCTCACTGCTGTGCATTCATACAGGAGTTTGTGGCGCAGTATTCAGAGTACATCCTGAACAAAAGCGTGGAGAAACAGTTCAAAGCATTCAGGAGAGGCTTCCACATGGTCACCAACGAGTCGCCGCTTAAGTACCTGTTCAGACCGGAGGAGATCGAGCTCCTGATCTGTGGGAGCAGGGTGAGAATTCTTCCTGGATATTTCTCTATGCTGGGATTTCATCCAGGAGTTGATATTCACTCATGTGTTCTTGTCACACTGTAGAACCTGGACTTCCTAGCACTTGAAGAAACAACGGAATACGACGGTGGCTATAACAGAGATTCCCGAATAATCAAGTAAGAAAGTGTTTGTGTTGACATGATGACCCTGCTGAGCTGACTGCAGGTCTCCTGCTGCTTGTAGCTGGGCTCAGAACAGCAGCGTTCAGTGTCAGAGCCTTTATTCAGAGCGTTTAAAACCACTGCTCAGAAGCAGTGAACACAAATACACACATGTACAGAGAGGTCAGGTCAGCTGTGAGGTGTTTTTAGTCCTGCTCTTCTTACAGAAAGCCACCAACTGGTTTGTGTGTTTGAGCCCAGAGTGTTCCCACACTGCATCGGTGCGTTTAAACCCTCAGATGCAGCTCTGTGTGCCACTGTTTGTTCTGCATTGTAAACCAGGTTCCTATGTGTTCATCTTCTGCTCCTCACGTGGAGTTGGTGTATGAAGTCTGTTTACCTTGTGCACTGTCACTGAATGGTAGGGAGTTTTGGGAGACTTTGCACTCGTTCGGTGAGGAGCAGAAGCGCCTCTTCCTGCAGTTCACCACCGGCACTGACAGAGCACCCGTAGGTGGGCTGGGCAAGCTGAAGATGATCATCGCCAAGAATGGCCCTGACACAGACCGGTGAGCTGCCTCTCTTCATCAGCATGTGTAACATCAGTCTGTGTGAAGGGCTTCAGACGAGGCTTCCTTCATGCTCTTCTCAGTCACTGGCTGGTTTGTGACAGAATGCTGGCATGGCCTGCAGCCCAGAGTCTGTCTCAAATAAATAAGACTGCATGAGAATTTGAACTGTCTCAGTCTTGTGTGTATCAGAAGAATAAACCATTCTTTATTGCTTTATTACACTATATTATTCCAGTATGAGTTCATGTTTTAATGAAGGAAGTTCTGAATGCAGCGTGACTGCTGTTGTGCGATTGTTTCTGCCGCTGTGTGACCCGCCCCGTGTGGTTTTATCTCGGCAGGTTACCGACGTCTCACACTTGCTTTAATGTGCTGCTGCTGCCTGAGTACAGCACCAAGGAGAAGCTGAGGGAGAGACTGCTGAAAGCCATCACGTATGCCAAAGGGTTTGGCATGCTCTGAACCCCCCTGCTCCCAACAGACTCCTTCTCAGAAAGCCCATCAAACCCTGCCCCGCCCTTCCTTTGCAGTCTAAGAGGTGACCAGACAGGCCGAGTGAAAGTCAACAGTGAAAGAGGATAAATGGTTGTAATAAATTGCTCTAGTAGATCTGCTGCTGTGCCTGCACCATCCCACATCAGTCAGTGTAAGCACAGAGACCTCCTGAAGTACCCACTCCCACATCCACAGTGTGTGGATGTGCTGCAGCCTTCCCTTCTGATTTCAGTGTACAGAAAGGATCATTTTCCTCATTATTTATTTGACAGTTCAAATTGGTTCGTTTTCATGCCTGCCTCTTGTGATAGCTTCCCTGCGTAAGCAAAGGGAAAGGTTAATATAAAAAGCATTAGGCCGTTCCATAGGTAACCCTGAGCTCCTGTCCATAGGGTCGACAGAGAGTCTAGTTTTAGAGACGTCCGTACTGCTACTGTTGTATTCCCCTCTGACCATTCCTCTCTGAGTCGTTGCTCACTGTTTCCACCCAGTTGGTTTTGATCAAGGTAAACATGTGGAGCATCGTTTGGTCCAAATGGCACGTAGTTTGTTCTCCTTTCCATTTGTGGGCCTTCTTCCTTTTGGGGGCGAAAGCAGGTTAGACTCAGATCTTGTCAGAGCTGTGTAAGTGCACTTAGACATTTTCCGAATGTTTGTTTTTTGGTCACAGGTTGCCATGATTGTTCGAAGCATTTTATTTCCTTGTCTTCCTGTGTTGAGGATTCTAATAAAAGCAGTGTTCATATATCAGCGCGGTTGGAACTACAATAACATTGTAATGACGCTGTGGCGGGTGTGCACGTGGAAACCAGTCACCGAGGGCGTTCTCAGAGACGCTGAGCTCTCCGTGTGCCAGCCCACTCAGCTGGCAGGTAAAGCCCCAGCATGCACTCTGTGCTGCGTGGTTTGGGTTCAGTCTTGTATAAATGGACAGCTCACACTGCAAAGTCTGTTCTGCAGAACCCTCGTTTATCTGGAACCTCCGCCTGTGTCTACGGACCCTGTACTGTTGCTGTGGTTCCACCTGTACTCCAACTACACCGTGGCAGGATTTTGAGTTGACGACAGCATGCTAGCTGACACATTGCAGTGTGAGTGTTCAGGGTCAGACAGTCGTGGAGGCCCGGTCTCCATTAACTTCTTTTGCTGTTCAGGCCACGCTGCAGGGGGACAGCAGTGTAGAGCTCTACTTTGATCTCTCACTGACATGAGAAAAGGTTTGCAGCCTCATATCCAAACAAATAATATGAATGTCTTTTTGTTTGCATACAGAAGCAAGTAACCCAGCTGTCCTCTCCGAAGCTGTCCTGTTTCTTTGGGTTGAAGGTGGACAGAGGCCAGGCTAGCTCTGTTACTGTGTAAGCCTGGCCTTGCAGTAATGCACAGGTGTAATGCACAGGTGGGCGTGTCCTCTGTGACTGAAACAGTGCCGTGTGGACTGCTCTCAGTCTGGATCAAAGTGAAAACAGGTGTAACCACTGTTGGTAAAGTGACAAAATGCTAGAAAGCAGCAGTATTTTGTCTTCAGTACTAATTAGATATGGACTGTGAAATGATTTCCCCGTAATTGTTGTCTTATCAGTTAAACGGGCTGCAGGCGTAAAGACTTTAAGCAATGCCTGCATGATGTTCTTGAATCCTTTCACTGGTTTAAAGTTGGCTCTTTCAGGCGTCCTCGGCTTGTTTTGTCGTTTCCAGCGTTGATGTCAGCAGACTGCATGAGGCCCGCAGACGGGCTCGTTCAGTTTGGCCAAATGATTGAGGTCGCTTACTTGGAAGTGAAAACACTCGTCTGTTTCCTGCTCTGGGAGGAGTTACAGTGTATCACAAAAGGGAGTCCACCCCTCACATTTCTGCAGATATTTAAGTATATCTTATCTAAAATAATGGTGGCCACACAAAATATTGACACTTCAGGAACTTTCACTAAGGGGTGTACTCACTTTTGTTGCTGCTGGTTTAGACATTAATGGCTGTATATTGAGTTATTTTGAGGGAAGAATAAATTTAAACTGTTATATAAGCTGCACACAGACTACTTTTCATTGTGTCAAAGTGTCATTTTGTCAGTGTTGTCCCATGAAAAGATATACTTAAATATGACGGGTGGACTCACTTTTGTGATACACTGTATGTAACCATGGTAATAAGGGTACACAAAGTAGCATCAAGTTACCACTCCAGACATGACCTGATACTGGATGGAAAGGATTATAAGCCTGTGGAAAAAAATAAATATATCTGTATATAATCTATACACATTTACACAGAGAAAAGTATTTACTAAACCTGCAGACGTTTGTTTTACTTCCAAAGGAGCGGTTGGAATAATTTGGACAAACTGGACATAAAGCATGCACGTAAAGCTGTCGGCTTACTCTCACCTGCAGATAAACGCTCACACGTGTGTGACCACAAGTGGTACCTCCTCATGAGATACCAGCTGTGATCTTTGTACCAAGAGGGTTTCTGGCATCTATGGTGACTGTCCTCACTCCTCCAGCTGTTTGGTTAAAGCCCAACAGCTCCTGTGAAAAAAGCAGAGCAAGCTCCTCATAACAGCCACGCAGAAAAGGTCACGGACCGTGGACAGGACCGTGGAGCACATTCCCAGCTGCTGCCAGAAACTGGCTTAGAACAGAGAGATTGCCATCTCCCACCCTTATGTTGTGACCAGAGTTCTTGGGTCATGTGACTAACCTGAGCCAGTCCAGTGCAGTTGTTCAGATCTGGGGGTTGTTGGCTGAATGTGTGGCCTCTGCTGTCTGACGGACACACCTTAAAGAGGACTGTGTGGACTTGTTGAACGCTGCTCTGCCTGTGAGCACGACGATGCCCCCAACACGCCACTTAAACCACGGTGCTCAGAGCAGTGCCACATGACGACCCCGAGCCATTCTTGGTGTTCTGTTTCTGCTTCTCGTGGTTTCAGCTGCACCGCAGTAAATGATGCTGAATACCTGTCACTAGTTTAGCCTTGGTTGGAGTCACAGTACTAGGAGTGCCTAAAAACACTGGACTGTGCTGGGAAGTCACTACAGTGCACAGTAAATGTGTGCGATTACCATTGTGACACACACTGCAGTAACACTCACACATGTGGAAGGTTGAGCATCACAGCTGCTGTTGAGCCCAGGTCTAGGTGGAGCTGTTTAACATTACTTGTACCTCCATGTTTTAATGCTGAAGCTGCTGCTCACTCGGACATGTGAACGGGCTCTGGAGCCTGCTGACGGGGAAGGGGTGACCTGGTCTGGGGAAGGGAGGCAGTTTCATCAATCGGGTCAATGCAGCAGTTAAATTCTACAACATACAAACAGATGAAAGGCTAAAAGTATTCATTGTTGTGAAAACATGCTAAATAAAGATGACTGCTTTTTTCCAATGTGCACGGCCTGTAATCCTGATTTGACTCCACAGGTTCTTTGGTACCGTGATTACGGAGCATGTGCAGCTGTTGGTACTGCAGCAGCTTGGTGTTAAAGACACACTCCTGGATATGAACCAGAGGTGTGTGAGAGATGAGACATCGCACATGTACCGGGTGTGATCCCAGTATGAAGCTGATCACTGTACTCACTGTTAGGAGTCACACTGAGCATTCATCATCATCATCTTAGGCCTGAGATCAAAGGGTGGAAGAAGTGCAGCACACAGGGAAATGTCATATTTAATAGTCTTTTAGATAATAATAATGATCAGAGCCGGCATCAGTGCAGCACCCTTCTTCGTAACGAGGTTGTTGTTAATTAGATGGCAGTGACATGACATGAAAAATGAAATTTGGGTGGGTGGATGAAATGATCATTTTATTATGCTTAGAGTTTTTGAACATTAAATTGGCTAATTGGGTTATTATGGACAAAAATTTGGTACTTGCATGCTTTTGAAAGATTGTTAAGTAAGATCTGCTGGACAATGTTGAGGAAACTACGAGTTACACAACTATGCATACAGCAGTTTCATTTTTGTAATTGTTAATAAGTATGACTTTATTCCTTCTCCTGACCAACCCTGTAATATCTTTATGAGAAGAGCCAGGATGGCCAGCATGCACCTATGAATTCATTTTGACTCACCTGTGTTTATGATTACATCAGCTGCTGAGGCTGTGTCTGTACTGAGTGTTGGACTGCTTAGTGTGGTAGTCCTTTGACATACTGACATCAGTGGATCACAGCTTCTCAGTATGCAGAAGAATCTCATTTTGAAACTGATTCACTGATTAATAAATGACTGATGACTAAACCCTCCAAGATAGCAGGAAAAATTCAAATATTTTAATCCGGTAATGTACAAAGGTGCAAAGGTTTTAGGTACTTCAGATGTTTAGATGCGACACCATGAGCCTTGGCCAATTTTGGCCATAAAAAGTCCCCCCACTGATGGTGTGGACCACCTGGAGCCTGATTTCAGCGTAATGGACTTAGTCTGGGATTACATGAAGACTGAAGACAATGAGACAAACTATGTTCAAGAACTGTAGCAAGTTCAAGACATTTAATGGTGCAAAAGGGCAAATCAATGAAAAATCTGGGCACTGTGAGCCTTTATTGTGAGTCCAGAAATTAAGTTATTATAGTAAAAAACAATCAAGATGATGAGGATAAAAGAAAGCTTTGAATTAAATCATGTAAAAGAAGTGAGACAATTCTCAAAAGTATGTGGAATACCAAGTCACTTCTTACAACCTATCAACACATTCAGCAGGTGTGCTGGGCACAGCAAGCCCCGCCCCCAGCAGGTGTTTTAGCTGATCTGGACGTCGTCCACGTGTCACTGAATCAGAGAGATAACACCGAGGTCATAGCTTCCATGCCCATGATTTTGCTTTGACCCTTACCTTGAGGTCAAGGTCAAACTCTATTGTGTGAATTTGAACATCCAACCTCACATCGTTCTCAAGTTAAAGCATTCAGAGAAACTTGACCTCTGACCTTGATCCAATTATGGCAAAAATGTTATCTGGTGATCCTGGGGTCACTGGCCATCTTCTGTGCAAATTTGGTATGATTGTTAGCCATCACACAAAAAAACACACATAGCAACAACAATAAATAATAGATAATAAATCAACGTAACATGTAGCCCACTGTTAACAGCATTCAGTGACACAAAAAAAATTCATGGATGGACAGAACAATAAAATTATACAGTTTTCCCACAAACTTCCATTATGACACATCACATCTTTTATTTAATGAATAAATCCATGTAAAATTACACACATTTGTTATGTATTGTATATATTTACAGCAATGAACTAAAATTAAACTTTTAAACAAACATATTTGTGGACAAAATTGAATTTTCTGTAAAAACAAAGTTAAATTCATGTTTATTAACAGGTTGTGTTTTTCACATTATTCAACATTATGTTAACGCACTCTATCTTATTTTAGTGATATTTCACATATTTAAAATAACTGGAAAATCATGTAAAATTACAGATTTTTTTAGAGTGTACCAGCAGAGACACTGACCCAGGCCAAATGCAGAACTAGTGAGGAGGGGAAATGTGAGAGGCCTCCACCTGTAAAACATTCCTGTTTGGGGGGTGCCTCATTGTTGCTCTGAGCAAACAGATCAGTGTTGGTTTGAGAAGCAGACACCTCACAGGTCCTGTAGCTGCAACGCAGTCATGATGTCATTGCTGAACAGGCCACTGCAGGATTCTGGCCTTCCAGGCAGAGTTGTAAAGAAAATGCTCCCACCAGCACCAGTCACATGCTCACATAGATGCTAATGTGGCTGCTTTAGAACCTGTTTGACTGCTCCCCATTTCATTTTCTTTATATATTAAATTTTGTCTTTGCTTTTATTCTAGGTATCCTTCTGCCCCTCCCCTTATATTTATTATATGCAGCCTATTTTTGTTATTATTAACATAAGAAAAGACACAAGCATCCTATTGGCTGCATTATCATGCATGTGTGGAAACTAGCATTAGCCAGGAAACAATCTTATTATTGCTGCATCTTTGGGACTAATGGATGGACACACTGCTAGTCTCATGCCTTTGGTGTGCACAAAGAGACCCACAGTCCCTGTGAAGAGGAAGCTTCCTAAGCAGTAGTGCTAGCCAAGCTCTACTCGTCTTCTCTGAGGCTTCTGACCTGGTTTGATAAATTACTCAGCCGCTGCTTGAGTTTACGTTGAGAGGATTCATATTGACTTGTCAGCTTTCGAAATTTCACTGTCATGATTTCCAAACTGGCTTCAATCTGGTCAACTTTGTTTTCTAAGTCTTTAGCATCAGTAGCAGCAAGAAGCGTCTCATCTATGAGATTATCTTTCATCAGGATGGCCCTTCCCTTCTCCTCCAGGGCATTCTTAGCATCAGGATACTCTATTAGTGCCTCCATCAGATCATCTTTGGACAGGGCAAAGAGATCAGAGTAGCCCACACTTCGAATGTTGGCTGTCCTTCGGTTACCTGCCTTACTACCCTTGATCCCAAGGATGCTGATTTCTCCAAAATAAGCCCCATCACTGAGGACCACAAATTGGGTAATGCCATCATCTGCTACTACAGCCAGCTTTCCTTCTTTGATTTATACATTTCCCTGATTAACATCAGAACTTTTATGCCTTTGCTTCAGGTTTAGCATGGACTAGGCTAGATGAATCATCGGTCTGTATTTGGCTTCTGTGTCCATCTTTCTCTTGACTGTGCCAAATAGAATGAAATGCTACCTAATCCTAGAACTAATGTCCTCAGTCAAATATTTAAAGTCTCTGTTATATATATGTATACATATATATATATATATACACACACATATACATATATATATACATATATAAGGATAACCTTATATTTATAACCTTATATACCTACAGATATACATATATATATATATATATATATATATATATATATATATATATATATATGTATATATAAGGATGTATATAAGGTTATAAATATAAGGTTATCCTTATATATGTATATATATATGTATATGTGTGTGTATATATATATATATATGTATACATATATAAGGAAAAGTTTTCCCTTACAAAGATTGTTTTTTAAATGTTAATGAACTAGGACATTAGTTCTAGGACATTAGGTAGCAAGTATAGCGTTCATTCTATTTCAAGCAGTCAAGATGAAAGATGGACACAGAAGACCTAAATACAGACCGATGAATCTCATTCTCACCTAAGTCATGTTCAGCTAAACCTGAAGAGGAACATAAAGATACAAGTTTAGCAAATAAATTCAACCTCAAGTGCAAGAAAAGCATGTTTTCAAACAACATTTATTAGTTTTAGATTAACAAGCGATCAAGTAGGTAATCAGTAATTCTAGTAATTTAGCTAGTTGTTTTGGCTTTATGGTAAGAAACAGCCAAACAGGTGATTATCTGTGCAGCTCAATTGTGCATTTTGCACCATCTGTAATGTTCTTGCAATATGCTGAAATGTATAAAAAAAAGTCTGATATTCAGTCTTTGTCTTGAGGAGTAAAAAGGCTGTTTATACTATATCACTGTTTTCCATAGAAATGAGGTTTGTCCTGGCAGTGTTGAGTCAGAGAGTGGGGGTCTAATGCCAGAAGCAATGGAGTTGGCAATCGCTTGTACCTGCCCAGGGCCAGGACAGAAACACGATCAATTAATGCTAATGCTGATCTGATAAATATGCAACGAGGCAAAGGTTTGCAGAGATGTTAGCCACATAAACTCAACTCACTCTGTGAGTGCTATGAACCTGTGTCACAACAGTTTCCATATCATTCAAACTACTTAATCATTCTAGTTCATAAAGTCTGCTCATGTAAAAAAACAAACAAAATATATTCATTTTTCAATGGTAAATGTCACTCACAGAGGCTCGTTTATGATCATGAAATTGACACAACACTAATAATTACACAAATACAAATATACTCATATTAGCGTATGCCTGTGGCCAGTTCATGTCATACAAATGCATGTAGAGAAATACTTCAAAGAAGCCATTAGCTATTTACAGCAGTATTTGCCTTACTGTGCCCTTCTCCCAAATCCTGCTTTTCACTTGCACTGCCATGCTCTTGCAGATCTGTGTGTGTGTGTGTGTGTGTGTGTGTGTGTGTGTGTGTGTGTGTGTGTGTGTGTGTGTGTGTGCTGGTGACTGTGCGTGGTATTGACAGCCAACAGTGGGGGGTGGGTGCTATGTTGTGAGACACTGACAAGCTCTATTTCATGGAGGCAAAGATGCATTTTGAAGTTCTTTAAATCCTTTTAAGGGTCCAGCTGGAGACTTAGCTTCTGAAGCTGCTGTTGCCTCTGCTGCTGTTTATGTCCCTTGCTGGGAAAAAGAAGACATCCCCCACCCAATATGTGTGTATGTGTGTGTACAGAGACATTTTCAAAAAGCTGGGAGACTGTGTGAAATGTACATAGAAAAAAAACACAATTCTTAAACCATTTAAACCCTATATATTATCTGAAGATAGTACAAGACAATAAAATTGCATCTATTCTTGGAACAAGAAATATCCCATTTAGCCAAAACCACAATCTTTTCCTAAATCTATCCAAGCAGTTTTTAGTGCCTTGGCCTAACCAGCGAGTAAAACACGAGAGTAAACTCATCAATGAAAGAAAGCAAATGAAAGTTCAGAAAACAAAGGTACCAGCAGGATATGAGCTAAAGTCTCCTGGCTAACAAAACACCAACAACTAGCACCACCACCATCCCTCTAACCTCCTCATGAAGACTCTAAAATGGGACAGTTATACCTAGACAGTTAAAATAGCTACTCCCTGCATAAAGGCACCAAAGCTTATGAGTAACGAGGAGACACAGATGGCACTGGAGAAAAGTCCACATTATGTCCTGGGATGACAAATCAGCAGAGTCTTTCTGAAGACAAGGAGGGGTCCACTACTCTGTGCAAGCTTTTTTCAGCTGTTCCCTTATTCACAATAGGTCACCAGAGCAGATGAATCTGCATATCTGATATGACACAGCTTTTCACACTGGATGCCCTTCCTGACACAACCCTCTCCAGGCATTTGTGTCTCCTCCTGGTCTCAAACTGGGGAGCTTTCACATGCTGGGCAAATGTGTTAACCACTACACTATGGAGCCACTACAACTCTGTTTACGACTGTGGACAAAATAGGTCAATAATTTAAGGATGACAATTCTCAAAATAAAACTATATAGAACTTGGTAATTTCATCTACAGTACTTACTATCAAAAGGCCTTGTATGCAAGTTGTACAGTATGCAAGAATAGACAGTATAAAAGATGTACAAACGTACTGGGGCAATTGCTCGACCACGGAAACCCTTGCCACGAAGCTCCTGGTGCACAGTTTACGTGCTGATGTTAATGGCACATGAGGTTTGGAATTCTGCAGTCACTGAGTCTGCAGAGTGTTAGCAACTTTTACACACTCTGTGCCTCAGCACTCAGTGACCCCACTCTGTAACTTTACATGGTCTGTCACTTTGTTGTGGAGTTTTTGTGGTTCCTAAATGCTTCCACGTTGCAATAATACCACTTATAGTTGGTTGTGAAACATGTAGGAGGGAAGAAATTTCACTAACTGACTTGTGGCAACAGCGGCATCCTGTTACAGTACCACACTCGAATTCAGTGAAATCTTTACAACAACCCATTCTTTCAGACTTCATGGCTAGATTTTATACACCTGTGGCAATGGGACTGAAAACACCTGAATTCAAAGATTAAGAGGAGTGACCCAATACTTTTGTCCTTATAGTGGAGCTTCCAGTTCTGAAAAGTGAAGCCAATGCACCAACACCTTAAACCTGCATTCTTTTTAAAGGCCACCAGGGGGCGTTAGCTGTTGTTGCAAAAAGACTTCCAGTCCTATGGACGTCTATGGGAAAATGGCCCTCTGCACCAACCTCTCTGTGGTCTCAGTCACTTATTTTGGGTCGTAATGTATAAAACATTGAGTCCATTTTATAGGTTTTGTCAATTCTAGCTGTCAGAAAGGAAGATTATCCAGGACATTCACCTTGGTTACTGCCTGGTGATTGATCAGCCAATCAAGTCAAGCCAGGGAGTATGTGGTTTCACAGACAGATCAGACTCCTCGTTGTCACATCTGTTTCAAAACACCAAGATGGTGATGGTGAAAATGCTTCTTTTCAGAAAAATTTAGATGCCATATCCTCCAGACTAAAGAGGAGAGGGATTATCCAATTAGATATGTTAGTCTTGAACAACTTTTGATTATACAGATTATTTGCAACAATTGCATTCTGTTTTTATTTACATTTCATATGGTGTCCCAGATTTTGGGGGCAACAGTGGCTGTAAGTGCCCTTTGTTGTTTGAAAACGTCTTTGGAAAACGTGTTGCATGCGTGTGTTTTTCTCTTCTGTATCTCTGCACATGCGGGTGCACACAGATGTAGAAGATACATTGTAACCTTGAAGTGTATAACCTTGGCTTACTCCAACATTTTTTTTAAATACACTATTACTCTCCCACTTCCACACTCCAATAGTCCAATATTCACACCCCTTCCCACCCACTGATGCCTTATCTTCTATTCTGAGGGAGTTGCAGTAGAGAAAGCGAACTGACAGAGTTCCAATAGTGTAGTTGTTAGACATGGCAGGGCCGCTGTGGGCTTAACTGCTGGCTGGAAAACTTCATCTCACATCCCCCTGCTCCTCCTCCCTTTCTCTCATTCTGTCCTTTCCTGCCTCCCTCCTTCATTACTCTCGCCTTCCCCTCTGGTGGTCCTGCAACTCCAATCACTCTGCTCTTATTACCAGAGAGAAGGAGCTCGCACACACTCATAGACACACAGTGGCTTTTCGTTCTTCCTATTACCAGAGCATGTCCCTTGCTGCTGGGAACTGTCAGGTACGCTTGATTCAGCTTTTTTTCTTGACTTTCTGCCTCTCATTGCTAAATCTTACTCTGTCTTTGTAATTGTGTCTCTCTTTCCCACCTTTCTTCTCCCTTACCTCACCTTCCTTCGCTCACCCAGGTGGCCAGGGGAACAAATTGGCGCCTGGCTGAGGTAAATGTGCCCGGTGCTGAGAGCCAGATGGTACTGGCACAGGGAACGAAGGAGCAAAGGATGGAGCCTTCTGAGAGATGGAGCATCCAAACCATGGCATGGCACAGCAGCATGGGGGGAGCTAGCTTTGCATGCTAATAATCTATTAGTGTTCAGGCACCTGAAAGCTGTGCGAAGGCCCTTGCCAGGGTCCACTGTGACCTGCTCACAGGATTGGTGAATAGGAGTTTGAATGAAGAATGCACACGAACATACAGGAGGGAGGATTACAGAATAACACGCTGAGGAGTGGAAGGAGAGAAGAAGAGAGGATAACAAAGAGACACTGAATGAGAGGTGTGATGTCAGCTGCTAGAAGATAAATATGTTGTTAGTCTCTCTCCTGATTTCTTCTTTGTGTCTCTTTGTCACAAAATTAAAAATGCAACCGCAGTAATGACATCTGACTATTTTCCTAAAATGAACAGAATAGTAGTCAGATGATAGACCTGTCTTAAAATGAGCCCAAAAATAATAATAATAAAAAAAAAAGACTTGGGATTTAGGTGAATTGTCGAAGTGTAGATGGGTTAGCCATCTCGGTTGAGTGTTTAAGAACTTTGCCCTCTCTTTCTTTCAGTGTCATACCTTCTCTCTCAAAACCTCTCTCACTCTCATCTGTTTCTCTTTCAGGGTTTCTTGGCGAATTTCAGCTGCTCACTTCATGCTCCACTTTCCGCAACATCAACCCAAATTACAGTGTTCAGTGCTTACATAACGCATAGCATAGGATTTGGGCTTCAATAGCAGACCAATCAGATACGATAATTTTTCATCTGACTTTGGCCTATCCTCCTCAATATTCTCCTATGATGGCACACAAAGCCGCCTGGGCCATCCATGCATAAGCAACACTATCCGTAGGCATATTCGTTTGCACATACCGATGCACAGACTCAAGTCGACACGCCGACTGTGCATGCTGACATTTAAGGAAATACAGATGGTGTGTGTATCATTGTTTGTCTGTAGGTGGGTACAAATGAGAAGGGCTAAAATAAATTATTATTCCTGCCACTGATTCATCTTTGGATCATTTTCTCAATTAATAAGTGAATCCATTGGCGTATAAAATATCTAAGATCTCACTCACAGTAGAACTCAGGATAGTGTCTTCACATGTATTGTTTAGTTTATCTTACAAGGCAGAATTCCAAAGTATTCAATTATCATTATGTAAGACCAAAAAAAAGAAGCATAAACCCAAATTTGATAACACAAAACCATCAAATTTTCAATTTTTTCTTCCTGAAAAATAACTTATTAAAGCAATAAATTATCAAAACACATCATTATTGGATTGCTCTATTAATATGAAGATGCTTTTCTGAAAGGTTTCTTGTCTTGTGATAAGGTCAGGCCACCTCCAGATACTGCACAAGGGCACTTCTTCTTTCCCCTGCAGTCTAATGTATATTAACTCTTACACTCCTTCCCACTCACACCTACAAGTAAAATACACCTCTAGTACAGTAAAAATGGCTAAGTACCAAGCCTGTGAGGCTTAGCTCTGCTGGCCTTGGTTCAAGTAGTGTGAAATAACGCTATCTGTATTAGCCAACTGAACATTTAACACAGGAATGGAGATGTATGTTTATTCATTGCACTATGGGCTTTAATTAAGTTTGGTTAGCTTTCTCCTTTCTTTTGCCCACATTGTTATATAAACATAGGCAACATAATTTTGCAGGCTGGCTGTTGTCAAAAAAGTTAATAAACCATATTTCTAGGGAATATTACAATTAAGCTATCTTAAATTTTGAAGTGATTTATATGCTGGTGTTTTATATGCAGTGCCAGTGGCCAGCCATAATAGAAACAAATAAAATGCAGGGACTTTTTCCCTCCTGGATCCCTACTCTTTGTTATGGGATTTGTTACAGCATTTTTTTTTTCTGTTTGGAGGCAAACATATTTGTCCCTCTAGTTTTTCTGCTTCTTTGTACTTTCTGATAGTTTCCGCAACACCACCCCACCGCAATATGCTGACGTCTGTGAATCCTTCTATTGAAGTGATGATTCACTGAGAACAATAAAAACTGTGGTGAAAAAGTAGCCAGATGTGCATAGGAGTAGTCGACGGTACTGAACAGGCCAATCACAATCTCTGTGGACTGCACCGACTGTATGTCTCAACATACAGTATATATGATAATTTGACTGATGGTCATCATACAGGTTATCGGACTTTGCATTCATCATTAACTCACCACAGAACACTGCAACTACTCCTCAACACCAGTCTCTTAATCTACAACAATGGAATTATGAAGGTCCCACCATCCAAACTGCATGTCAGGGCAAAAAAAATAAATAAAAAGCAAAAAAAAGTAACGAGTTTTGAAGTCAAGTAACTGTCTTTAGATCAGTCAGAGGTATGAAACTATTTCAAGGTTTTGAGTATTCTTCATGAGCACAGTAGACTCAATAACTTTGAAGCAGATTAAATTTGAAACCCCCAGGACTCCTCCAATAGTTTAGCTAAACTAAATAACCAAGCAAAAAAGGGGCAAGGTCAGGGAGGTAACAAAAGCCAACAAACACTACGAAACTTCAGTGATCTGCAGAACCTGCCAGGTGGACCACCATCTTAAGAGTACTCCATCCGTCAGGCCTACTGAGTAAAAGATATACAACAAATTGCTAAGAGCTGACAAATATCAGGCACTGCAGATCACCTGGTTAATACCATTACTATACCATTACGACGATCAAGCATGGGAGTGGTAGCATTAATCTGTGGGGGTGTTTCTAGCTGCAGGGATAAGGAGGCTAGTCAGAGTTTGCTCAAGGATGAATGCAGCCAAATACAGAGAGGACCTTGAGACCTTGAGGAAATATGCTTGGAGTGCATGAGACTGGGGCAAAGGTTCATCTTTCAGCATAACAATGACAGGAAGCATACAGCAAAGATAATGATATTTTGGATGTTGTGGAATGGAGTGGCCCAGAAAAGCCTAGATTTTGACACAAAAGAGCATCTGTGGAGAGACCTAAATACTTCTCGTTTGCAGGCTTCTACAATAAACAAATAATTAATTAAGGATTTGAAAAATTAAAAAAAAAAAAATCTAAAAACATGCATTCACTTTGTCATAATTTATTGAGAGTATATATGGAAAATGTCTTTTTCACCTAAAAACTTAACTTTCCAAATTAAAGCATGTAAAAGTGAAAAGGCCTGACTACTTTGTGAAGTGACTGTATATTGTCATGCTGAGGCAGTGTGCTTTGGAAAACACAGCACTGCGTCATCTTGCCTCTGATACTAGACTGCGTTGAGCTATGGACAAAGGTCATTTGCAAGAGGGGGAGACAGACCAGTTAATGGACTAGTGGGTTACTAAGGAGTCAGATTAACAGAGAAAATGTGAAAGAGGGAAATGGGCCAAGAGAAAGAACCAAAAACTAAAGCCAAGATAGGTGCAGTGAAGAAAAAAAGGACAGAGGTTAACTATTTTCACATCTAGCCTTTGGAGAAGACACACCAACTCTGAAACAATAATACCTGAAGCGAGGCAAGGCTGGAGACATACTCAAAAAGT
The DNA here is from genome assembly GCA_024447675.2 of Pterophyllum scalare. Taxonomy (NCBI): domain Eukaryota; kingdom Metazoa; phylum Chordata; class Actinopteri; order Cichliformes; family Cichlidae; genus Pterophyllum; species Pterophyllum scalare. Next base: position 166,265 of record JAMQGT020013224.1, on the reverse strand, counting down.
CACATTGCATATGCTTTTTCATAGAGGCACAAAGCTATGTTTGTTTATGTGTCTAAACAAACGTAAAGCAGCAATCACTGCTATGAGAAGTCAAACAAAAGGTTGCTGGTGTGTGTGAGGTCAAGTAAACAACACAGAAGCTTGTGTACATGCGTGTATGGAGGAGCATATTGGAGGGGACAGAGAGGGTGGAATTCTGAAACAGAGACAGTTGTTTTGGAAGGGCAATGAGATCCACGTGTGTGTGTGTGTGTCCTCATCTCTGTGTACTTGTATGCTAGCAAAAATAGACAGTGTTGTGTCTGACTGAAACAGGTGTCCAAACATCACAACACACACAGACTCACATCCTAGAATAAAGGGATACTCCGCTTTTATTCATCCAAGAGTTAGAAAGTGATGTCTGCAAGTTTAAGTTTAGAAAGAATGATTAATTATAAAATAAGAATTATGGTTTGCTAAACTGAAAGGCTTGCAGATATCTCCAACAAGCTGGATTGTGTTTCTCAAGCACCAAACACTCAAGCTCTTCCCACAGGAGCTCACCAGGGTTGACATTTAGTGACTATCCTAGACACTCCATCTCCAGCAGAATACCGGTTTCCTTTACTCTCTAAATAGTTCTTGCATAGTTTAGAGTTGGACTTTGGGTCAGTGTCACTGTTGTATGAGGAAACTGGTTCCAGTCAAGCCCTGTACACAGCATAGCATTGCACTACAAAATAGACTCGACAGTCTTCCTTCCCCTTAATCCTGAACAAGTCTTCCATCTTTCCACTATCAAAATTTTTTTAACATGCTTGGAAGATCTTTTCATATTTTATGTCTTGCTCTCCTCCTCACAAATCTTTCTGAAACAGCCCAAATAATCCAAATAAGACTTTTTTCCCCAATCTTCCTCTGAGAAAAAAGAACTTTTGAGTAGTGGGTGTACAGGATGTTTAACCCCCAACCATACTGAAAGTGAATACTTTTATTTCTTCTGAAACTGTCCAACTAAATAATTTTGACTACTATTGGTAAAATCTTCCTTTTCTGTGTCAGAAAAAGTAAAATACTGTTGTTAGCTTCATTGTTAGCTTTCAAAGTAAATAGTCCACATCCATTTCTCCTTCAAGGAAAATTGATTCAGAATTCTAAAAATCTTTTTAATTAAAAACACATTCAAACATGGAAGTTGTGACACCTGTGTCACAGTGGGTTCTTATAGAAGCACAGCATGTAGAAAGACTGATGGTTGAAGAAGGCAATCTTTGTATTTACACATTTTTTCGATCTATCTAATCTGCCCTCTCTACATTACACAAACATTACACATACAGTACCAGAAACAGTTTCCTTCACTCAGAAAAGAAACAGTGTGCGTGCATGTGTGTGTGTGTGTGTGTGTGTGTGTGTGTGTGTGCAATATAAGCATTTGTGTGCATGCAAGCATGGTTGTGTGTTTAAAACCTAATTTGTCTATGGGTAAACCCATCTCTGAGGGCTGTATTAGAGGCATTATGCACTGTAATGGGCTGACATGTTAATCTGAAACTCTATTCTCTGTAGCTAATGAACATATCCATCCTAGCCTGTGTGTGTGTGCATGTGTGTGCCTGTGTGTGTCTCTGTGACCATGTATGTGTGCCAAAATGGCACCATCCCACTTTTATGATGCTAGCAAGGCAAACACAAATGCCAAGGTGATGGAGGTTTGTGTCTTTTGAACAATGACAACGCTGTAGAGCGCTGAATTTTGAATTGCTAGCACAGCTCATTTTTACATGTGTGCATGTGTGAGTGTGCATCTTTGGAGGGGAGGCACAGATCTGACAGTTTTGGGTCAAACCAGTCCCGTGGAGTCAAGAAACCTACAGAAGACATAGCAAAACACAGCACACACATGCACATGCCTAGTAGGTGAAGATAGCAAATGTTTTTTTTTTAGGCAAAAGGAAAGAAAGAGTGCTCAGATTTGGGCAAGAGAGTCTGTATTGCCATGCCAACACTCATACATCAGTCTGCACCATGGGAGCAGAGATGACTGAACACATGCATACAGAGAAAACCTCACATACCACACGCATGCAACTAGGGGGCTACACAGCAGAGGTGGCAAGAGTGAATGCAAAGCTGTTACACTGTAATGCAGTTGAGGGCATAAACACACCAGATTTGGTCATTAGAGACCAACTACATATCAGCCTAATTACCACCGACACATATAGGAAAGTGGGGTCACGAGCATTGCCAGCTGCTACAACATTGCTCTTATACACAGTATTCATCACACCCAAACCTGAGATTTCAGATGCCATATGATTTTATGTTACACCCCCCCAACCCCCCCACTCTGCACTCTGCAATTTCCAATAATGCATCAGGGCCAGGCAATCCTCATTCCTCAGCTGAGCAGCACAAAACTGAGTCAAAATCAATTGCAACTGAGATCTTTTTTTCATTTCTCCATCTTGCTGCCTACACTGTCCATTGCATCACCTCTCCATTCTGTGAATGTTGTGGAAATGACCACAGGTGTATGTGCCATGTGTGCATGTGTGAGTGAGCGTGGTGCTTTGAGAGGGAAAGCTAGAGACAGCTTATGCATGTGCTTGCCAGCCATAATGTCTGCATAATGTCCCCGAGGTCTCTGACTGTATAACTAATACTTGTATTATTGCTAGAATAAAACATTACGCTGAACCCAGCAGGATTAGAAAACAAGCATGACAGCCTCTTCCCACTCTCTCACTCACTGATACACACACACACACACACACACATGCATGTGTGGAAGCAAGCAGCCCAAGGCCATGTACACTAGCAAGCAGCCATGTTTCTTTCACAAGAGGCTGCAGCGAGCTTGTCATCATCAGCATGGTTTTCTCTCTCTCCCTCGCTCACACACACACACACACACACACACACACACACACACACACACACACACCCATGCACAGCATACTGTGACATCATGCCACACATTTAGACCAGGGGGTCAGAGGCTAACATAGCTTTATATGCTGAGGCTTCACTGTCGTCATGGTCTGTGACTTTAACAGCCCTTATTCAGCTCTCTTTTCTCTTAAAGACACACATAAGGGCGACAGATGTCAAAGATAGCCCACAATACAATCAAGTCCTTTTGCTCCAATTGCCACTGACAGGCCAGTCACCACATGCAGAGGTGTTTCCATTTAGTTAATTACTGGTAGGCTTCTGCCCTCTCCTCCTGCAGGCAGGGCTCTCAATTCTAGGCTCAGACCTCTACACGCAGAGTCAAGAATCTCTTAGTGAGTGAAGATCTTCCATTTATTTTTGACCTACCTTTCAACCTACTACATTACCTTTCTGCCTACTAGACATTTAGAGCTTCCTTTCTGGCACCCTGCCACTTATGAGCTTTTGATATGACATGTGCATGCATATCCCCATCATCTTCACAGATATCCCAAGATGTGAGGGAGTGTTAGAGGGGATCCCCAGAAGATATAGGCTATAAATATTAAATTACATTTTAACAGGGGGGTATTATCCCAGGTTCTCAGATTCTGGCGACAGAGCAAGACCTGCCATGCTTACCAAGTTATTACGATCAGACCTGTGTCATTCATTCAATCAAATTTTCATTTAAATTAACACAAGTCTCTTGATCCACAGTAAGCCTGCATCTTTTTGTGCCAAAGACTTTTGGGTTTCAGCAAAGCTGACTCTGGCTGGTTAGTGATCCATAAATTTAAGACCCCCATCACCTATCTATAAACTCTCGTTATATAATCCAGCAATTTATAATGACAAACTGAACAGTAAGGATGCTTTTCCCTTGGACAAAACCAGGACTATCTAACCCCACACCCCGGTCTGACTCCCCACCCCCCAAGGCCGACTGCTCCTCACCTGAGGCAGCGCAGCGTTGATCTGCCGCTGGAGCACGTCCCTCTCGTGCAGCGCCCCCTGCAGCTTAGTCTGAGACTGAATGAGGGTCTCCTGAGTCTCCCTGAGAGACTCCAGCAGCTTGTCCCTCTCGTCCAGCATGTTGACCATCAGTTGTTCGAAGTTGGCCTCCTGGTCCGAGCCGTTCGGGACGCCGCCGGTGCCTCTCGGAGGACCAGCCGAGTCTCCTTCGCTGATAGTCGGCATCACCTCACACATCATCTTTCCTGCTCTGTGGTCTGGGCAACGCTATAGGACAGTGTCGCTGTCGGGATTGAGAAGGAATATGTGTGTGGGTTACAACCCTGATAAACAGACTTACAGTAACTGATAAAAAAGGGCCCATTAACGCCCCGTAGGAACGGACATTCAAAGCAATCGCAGATACGCACCTTACTCCCAACACACTGGAGCTCTATTTCTCATGCATCAAACGTGCGTTCTTACGCTTTATATCGCCATACCTAATCAGAGTGACTGAAATGATGAGACGATCGCTGACGTTTCATCCATATTAACCGGCGTTTTTTCACCCCGTGAGCAGATCCGCCCTGCCCGGCGCGCCATGCACTCACATGTACAAATCCCGGCGTGATGTGATTGACAGCTCAGAGATAGACGGGTACGTTTGGAGGGGTGGTGCCCGCGAGCACGACGGAGATCATAGTAGGTACATTGGGAGGAAAATTAAAACCAGATGAAAATATTGGAGAGCCGATCGGCGTCCTTATTCCTGTGGATAGTGAGAGCGACTCTTATCTGCATCCGCCTTCACCGCTTCCATCTCTTCACACCGCCGCCGAACCGATGCTCACTCCTCCTCCCAGTCCCTCTGTCACAGAAACGCACACACACATTCACTCACTAGCGCGCGCCCCCACAAACCCACGCACACACATACACACACTGCAGTTGTCACTACCAGACTACAGCTTTGGGAATACTGGGATCCAGACCCCAGGATTACCCTATAAACGTCTGCGCCATGTGTGCGTAATAGAGGAGTGAAATTAGCTGACGCCCGTTCATGTCACACTGAATATTTAGACTACACAATATTACAGGATCTAGCTCAGAATCCAACCTTAATTGGTGAAGTGTAATTAACTTCTCACATCAGCACCACTAAGCACATCGCTGACCTGACAGCTCCTGGGAGATGATGCCCAGTCTAGTGGCATCAGTTTAACCTGTGGAGCGCACCCTGGAGGACTTGGAATGAACCTGAAGATTGTAAGCGTTAGTCATGTTAAAGGTAAAAAATGGGAAACAGAAGAAACTTGGATATACATAGTGCTTTAGCCAGTCTATGATGTTAGCTGTGCAATAACCTGAATTACTAGCATAGACTAAATATAACACACACATACATACATACATACATACATATATATATATATATATATATATATATATATTCTACTAATTTAAGACATAGATGTGATGCATGAGTGTAATCTAGTCACTTATTCACAAATCAGTGCAATATAGGCTGCAGACCACAACAATCAAAAAGTAACAAAAAAAAATCCTGGTTTTCATATTAAAATGATCATTTAGATCAGGGGTGGGCAATTAATTTTCCCACGGGGCCACATGAGAAACTGGGACTGTTGCGGAGGGCCACACCAATAAGCTTATAAAGTGATAAAATTAATAGTGAGCAGAATTGAGTTCAGCTTATTGAGTTACAGTTACAGTTTCTCGTGTGATGCCATGGGAAAATTAATTGCCCAACCCTGGTTTAGATGGTAGTTTGAAGCCATACTGTGCATTGCAGTTTTGTGATTCTTACTTTAAGGGAAATAGCCCCTGTGCTTCTCTCAAAACTTGCAAATGCATTAAAAGTAGATGTAGCAACCTTTCCTGGCCATAACACCCTATAGCTCTCTCACATAACTAAGCCACTGCCATTTCAGAAAATCAGCCATAATCTTTGTCTCTGGAAGAAAATCAGCAACATGGAGAGAGGGGAAAGCAATTAATATAAAAGTGATGAGCAAAGAGAGGACAGTTATGACTGACTGTGCCAGGATCAGATTTGTAACAAAATGTGCAGATGGACCTCTGCAGCCAGTAAAGGCAAAACTGGATCTCACTAAGATAACAGATTTGAGAGGTTATAAATTCTTACTGAAAGATAGAGGGAAATTAAAAGAAGCTGGAGATTTCAGAATCAAATGTATGGTAAACATCTGAATGACATGTCACAGTTTGTGCCAATCAGATGTTGTCATTTTAATAACCCCACAACCACCGCTGCCTCATGTTTAGCCTTCATAGCTTTGGCACCATGAAAAGGCTGAGAATCTAATTCCAGGCACACTCCCTGGCTGCATTCATTTTTGGCTGCTTGTTTCACTGATTGTCCAGCAGTGTGTTAGTGGTGTCACATCATTCATTTTCACTGTAAAAATACTGACATACAGTTAAATAATACAGTTAAATAATAATAATAATAATATTATATGCATGTATAAGTATGGGGCCCTATGCTCCACAGGAAGCAAAGAGACATAAGGAAGTTAAGTCATATATATGTATTAATATTTTGTTGCAAATATGAAATTTCAGTGCAAAAGACATCACAGCTGCAACTCTTAAAGCCGTTACTCAGTACTCGTGTTGGGCATGCTTGCAGAGTTTTAGAAGCAGTGATGGTTATTTGCCGCCACCTAGTGGTAGAATAGTTTCTCTGTAGCAGTGTTCCAAAAGCATTTATAACTCTGACCTTTACTTGATGCTTTGCTGCATTCTTGGTTTAACCAAATAAAACTCTGCGGTATTTATTATACTCTCACAGCAAAAATCAGAGTGCTGTCTTCAGTGGTTGGGACTGTTGCCTTTTAGCAACAAGGCTCTGGATCTGAAATTCTTGGTTGGCTAGGCCTTTCTGTGTGGGACTTGCATGTTCTTTGTGTGATTCTAAACTGACTTTAGTTGTGGATTTCACTGTGTTGGCTTGGTGACCAGGGTGCACCTCTCTTCTCTCCTGATGTGAGCGGGGTTAAACTTGAGCCCCCTGCAATTGATAAGAAAATGGATAAATGGTGAAACTAGTTGGTAAAATGAAGATGCTGTGTTACAAAAAGGAAATATCTTTTTGAAATAAACAGAGGCTGTACCGTATGTGCTAGAACAGCAGCTATGGACCTGAGACAATCGAAGGGTTGATGACAACTCTGATCGCAAAGGAGAAAAACATTATTTTATTCTTATCTCCTCTCACGCCAACTCTAAAGTCTGAGGAGATGAGAGGGATGCTTTGATGTTACTTAGCTGTTAAAGGCTAATTTGTAATGGTCAGATATTTGAGGAAAACCTCTGCTTTTTTATCTTTAAACAGCAGCTAGGATTTCTGTGAGGAAAATATTTCACAATTTGACAACACTGGTGCTTGTGGATGTTCTGGGATGTTTGTAACACTATTTCAAAGTGGTCACTGAATACAGCACAGAATTTATAATGAGTTCTTCCAGTGGTTTCCCTCTCTTACTGACAGTAAGTCTGCTCAGTGGCTCGGTGATGTCTGGGCAGCTTTAATGGTGCATTAGTGGCAGAGTGACAAAGTACGTCTTCTTATATGACGTGACTGTGATAGCATTTCAGCCGGCAACAGTCTCTGGATAATCAAACAAACAAAAGAGTGAGTAATCTGACTAGGATTCCCGCTTACATACAGTTAGACCTACACATTGTTGCTCCAAAAATAGAGTAAAATGTAACATAAATAATTAAACTGAAGTCTATTTTCTAATAAAATGTAACACATTTTAAAAGGCTGATAAAATAATGAGGCATACACACTGTGGTCCCTCTAGATTACTGAAATGCTAAGAATCGCCTACAGATGGCAGTAGTGTACGGCAAGGACGAGAGCGGAAACGATAATCTCGCGTTATTTGCAACATCACGTCAGTCCATGATGGCTGAAGATCCTGGCGGAACATTTTTCAATTTCTCTGTCATTTTTCTTTCTTTCTCTTTACCTCAACTTGCCATAGAGACATGGCAGGACTCACAGCCACGTTAAGCGTTCACAGATCTCTGGTGTCGACATGCCCAAGAAAGGGAACCGAAAACGGCTGAAATTTAAGGCCGGGGACGTTTGTTCGGAATCAGGTAGGATACGGTTAGCTAGCAAGCTAAATCGCCCACTGTTAGCTTCTCACATTTTGCTGAAGTTTCTGTCATGTTTCCCCAAATTTACAAAGCCAGAGTTATTCAGAAGTCATTCTGCAGTTTTTCCAAGTGTCGGCCCTGAGTAATGGTACTTGTATTGTTTGTGTTATTGCGTTAAGAAGGGAAATGAATTTGAGATCACGTGATAAGTCAGCAGGGTGCGCTGGTAAACTGTAAAAAGGTGACACCGTGTAAAGTGCAGCTCATTATCTGCCCGTGTTTTTCTTAGTCACTGTTGCTGATTATGCTGATGCCGACCCAGCCGTTGTGAAGTCGGGGAGAGTGAAAAAGGCTGTTGTAAATGCGATTGAAAAAGAAGGTAAACCTTTGATGGCAGGAAGCATGCTGTCATTCATTCCTGTCCTTGTTGGAAGTCCTAGTGGTTTACTTATAATCTTCTGTTTCAGTAAAATTACTCTGCGGCCTGGAGGCATCGCAAGGTGCTGTAGAGGAAGTCCTCTCCTCCACAGTAAGCGTAAAAACAGACGCTTTGTGCAGTAGTGATGAGTTGGATCCTGAAGAAGATGGAGAAAGCGAAACTAAAGTGGGCCGCAAAAAGAAGAACAAGAGGAGAAAGGGTATTATTTCAATTTAGTGTTAATATTACACTCACCACAGGTTTCTAGCATGAAAAACAACAAAATTTCCATTCAGTAAAAACAGCAAGAGAACAAGCTTTTATTTTGCATTAGTCATTTCATTTTGGGGTGGCTGTGGGTCGGGTCAAATGGTAGAGTGGATCATCTACCAATTGGAAGGTTAGTGGTTCGATTCCTCCAACCTATCTGTCAAAGTATCCTTGGGCAAGGTAAAAACCCTGAGTTGCCCCTGATGCATCCATTGGAGTGTGAATTTGTGAATGTTAGGTCAAAAGTGCTTTGGATTAGAAAAAGTACTTGTATGAATGTGCAGGAAGAAAGTGCTTAATTTGAGTAGAAAAAGTGCTATATACCAGTCCATCTACCATTTACCATAACGGGCAATACAACACCCAGCTGCTCCCCAGTCTCGACAGCAAGTGGTGAACAATTTAGCTGCACGGCAGTGTGTAATGTAACCAATCAAAAGCACACTAAGCAAGCAAACACCCTCAATAATTTCCACACCTAATTAGTTTCATTGCAGCCCATGAAAAAATACACATCCAAGCCTGTGCTGACTGGTTACCAACCAGAGTGATGTCAGCAGCAATAGTAATGGGGAAGAAATCAAACCTAGAAAACCAGCCAAGCAAGCATTTAAAAAAACAAACAAAAAAAACTCCACCTAATCTGCCCCGAGAGGGACAAAACACAGTGTCTTTTGTCCAGTACTGGCTCACTTGCCAGGAAGGACAAGACCAGTGTTTCTCAAATGGTGGGTCATAGGGACATGACACTCAACCATTCATATGAAAAGTAAATTTTTTTTTACTTCGTACTGATTGTGATTTTTTTTTTTTGCATATAAATCTTCACAGAAAACAGCGAGAGCAGTGATGGTGTAGATTATCCGGTGGACATTTGGTTGGTGCTCTCCTCTTATATTCGGCCTGAGGACGTGTGCAGATTTGCTCTAATCTGTAGGAATGCTTGGACGGTCACTTGCACTGCAGCTTTTTGGACCAGACTCTATAGGAGGTGAGGCGGTTTTGTAATATTGTGTGGGTAGTAATGAAAATATTGGCCCAGAGGAGTCGTGTTTCTGTTTTCCTCTCTTGAAGGCACAGTTTACATTGATGTTCCACTGGTTACTGTAATCATGTGTGTGAAGGGTGCTTTGTGATTGACTTACCAGCAGTAGTACATGTGGAATGCTTGGAATAATGTAGTACAGTTTCCATGTTTACACCAATCTGAACTGTAAACATTGCCAGCATAGTGGAAAATTATTAAAATATGTCATAACAGGCAACAGTCCTTGATAAAACATAGTACCATTAGTATTGTGATAGGAGAGATCTTGAATGTAGTACAGACTATAAAACGGTGTAATGAATTAATGTTAACATTGTTTTGTTTTTTCTGCTGTCTCTTTTTTAAAGACACTACAGGATTGATGTTGGGCTGCCATTTCGCCTCCAGCTTGACTCTATTGAGAAAATGCGTTTCCTACGGGCCTGTGTGATTCGCTCCCTTTTCCACTTGTATGAGCCGTTTACCTTGCGTGTGTCAAAAATTCCTGCACTGCCAGAATCCACGCCCACTACCGTGCTCAACTCCAAGGTAAATTCAAAGACATGTTGCTGTAGTTGATGTAGAACTATTTGATTTATATTCTGGATCTGCTTGCATATGACTGATATTTGTCTGTGTTCTCTTTCTTGTAGTTGGATAGAAAAACAATCAGTGTTAATCAAATTTATTTATAAAGAGCTTTGAGTTACAAGTTTTCCAAGATAATTTTAGGCTTGAGGATACAAGTTAGTCCTAGGAGAACAAACTAAGGCCTGCTAGTGCGGTATTTGTTTTTACTGAAAACTCTGCTCTCACTGGTTCCACATGAAAAATGTGTATTTCTCAGTTTGCTTTGTTTAACTTGTTTTACAAGCAAGGAACCAAGAGGACACATAACTATGAATGTTTGCAAAGAGGGAAAACTCCCAACTAGCCTTTCATTGTAGAAATCTTTTTATTTTATTTTACAGTGTTTACTCTTCTGGGTCCAAAAGGTGTCCGGGACTCGGTCTGAAACACTTTGGGAGTTCAACTTCAAATTTTTAAAGCAGGTAACAGGCTTTTTCCTTATGTTTGCCCGTATCCAGTACTTGGGGTGGGCATTTCAAATGCTATTCTGTATTCACTGGGAACTATTCGAATCATCCTCAAAGATCATGCGCCCTGCTACACTCTCAGATGATACAGGTATTCTTCCTCTGTAGAAAATCTGTTTTCATTTTGCTGTTAATTGTTGGCTGGCAATCAGCTTCCAGGTGCATTACCGCCACCTTCAGGCTGCAGAGATGCATTACATTCTCAAAAGCACTGGTTAAAATGACCCCCCCCCAAAAAAAAAAGACACAAGTAGAAGGTAGAGAAACTTTTTTGTGTAATTGAAGGAATATTTGAAAATAAATCATCTGTCCCTACATGTTACAAGGCCAAGAGGCCCACCAGGCCAAAATTGACCACCATTTTTATTTTATTTTTATTTTTTTAAAGACAAATGCTACAAAAGTTAATTTGCTAATGTATCATATTGACCTTCTATTCCTGTGAACTTTTTTAAAGGTAAAAAATGGTTTGAAAAAAATTTGAAAGATTTTCAAAAATGAAATACAGGACTTGCAAGTGTTGATTGACTGATTACTGTTTTACTGTCCAGCCACTTAGGTCCACTAATGAATGTAGACAGAATCATTTATCACTAACAGCTTTCCTGTCAAACATTGTGTTTCATTCATAAATAGCGGTTAATGGTATATTGTGACTTCTGCTGACACACGTGTATTTTGAATGTGTCTCTTTGGTAATCTTTATATCAGCAGGGAAACAGTAAAAATGGTTGTGCCAAGTCCTTGCTCATGCCGAGACAGTATGAAGACGTTCATATGAATCCGGACTCTGACTGCTACGTGCTTCAGGTCACCACCCTCAACTTCATCTTCACCCCAGTAGTCATGGGCATGACGCTGAGCCTGGCAAGTAGCTCTTGATTTTTGGCTGCTTAAACGTTCCTTTGAGTACTGGCATGTCTCTGGAGCTTGAAAAAAGCGACTGGACTTGTTTAGGTTTTTTGAAAAGTTTCACATCTCATTCGAAAGGCTTCTTCAGTTCTTAACCAGATGGTGGAGAGTTCCAGGTATTTATACCCTAGTGGGGGTTGTCCCCTGGAGGTGGTTGTTGACCCACAATTGTTCTGTTTTCAAGAAACATAAGGAAGTCCAATCACTTTGTTTCAAGCTCCAGAGACTACAATGACTTGGGTGACTGAGAACCTACACTGACCTATTGGCATGTTTTATTCTGCAGTTGTCTTTTACGAGATAGTAGTGTTGGTTAACTTTTGACTGGTACTACATATAAAGAGATTTACTCTGTGAAAGCAGCCGTCTAGTGACATGCGCAACCAGTCAATAGGTTGCTGTGGTAACTCTTGTGTGACTTGAGTGATGGAAAAGATAAATTACTACTCTCCACTAGTGCACTATTTTCTGCGATCCATCAACTTTCTTCCACGTATCCAGGGCCGGGTCACTAGAGCAGGAGCCTAAGCAGAGAAACCCAGGGTCCTCTCTCTCTAGCCGCCACCTCCAGCTTATCAGGGGGAACACTGAGGTGCTCCCAGGCCAGCCGACAGATAATCTCTACAGCCTTTCTGGGTCTGCCCTTGGGCATCCACCCAGTAGGACATGCCTGGAAGACCTCGTCCAGGAGGGTCCGTGTACTTTTTGGTCTGTTATTCCGTTTTGAAAATGGATAATAAAAAACCAAAAATAGTTTTTTATTTTTCTTAAACTGGAAGTTTAACACTGTCGTCAAGGCAACTCAAGTTGCGTAAATGCAAAGCGCTCACTTTTATTTGATACTTGCTCTTGTCAGTGTACGGTTTTCAGAGCTGTTAGGGCTGCTTTAGAACCACATTGTAGACAATGCAAGAAGGGGATCGTCTTCTACAGTAATCTCTGCGGTTATTTCACATTGCTATGGAGAAGAAAGGGGGTTCTGGCACAGAAAATGGCTTGAATGGATTCTCTGATGCTCATCTGCAGGTGAAGGTGTCAAGAGCCTAAAAGACAAGCATGCTCCATCTTGCAGTAACTTAATAGTGGTCGATGGGAAAGCCTCTCTGATGCCCGGGAAAACAAACAACATATTTCTGGTTTAACAAAAATAAAGACACGGACTGTTTTTCGGTTTCCTATTCTTCGCAAATTTGTTTTGATTTCAAAGGGAATAAAATAAATATAATTCATTTTACATTATATGGATTTGGAGTATGAAATGAAAATGAAAAAAACAATCTATTTTTCATTTTTCAGTATCCATTTTCAAAACGGGAAAACGAATGACCAAAAAGTACACAGAGCCAGAAAGCACCCTGGTCAGATGACTGAATCGCCTCAACTGGCTCCTTTTGATGTGGAGGAGCAGCGGTTCTACTCTGAGCCCCTCCTGAATGACTGCACTTCTCACCCTAGCTCTGAGGGAGAGGCCAGCCACCCTTCGGAAGAAGTTCATTTCCGCCACGATCTTGTTGTTTTGGTCACTACCCAAAGCTTGTGACCACAGGTGAGAGTAGGGATGTAGATTGACCTGTAAATCGACAGCTTCGCTTTTATGCGCAGCTCTTTCTTCAGTACGGTGGGCCGGTGCAGCATCTGCATCACTGCAGCCATGGCCCCAATCCCTCTGTCAATCTCCCACTCCCCTCACTATTGAACAAGACCCTGAGTTACTTAAACTCAGGCCCCAACTCCACTTGGGGTCAGCAACTCATCCCCGAGCCAGAGTGGGCACTTTTCCGGCTACAGACTTGGAGGGGGTAATTCTGATATCTGTTGCTTCAAAGTTGGCTGTGGATTGCTCCAATGCGAGCTGTAGGACATCACCCGATGAAGCCAACAGGACCGCATCATCCAGAAAAGGCAGAGATGAGATTCTGAGGCTACGAAGGTGGAAGCCTTCCGCCACTTGGCTGTGCCAAGAACCACACCAGTGACAAAGGGCAGCCCTATTTTCATGATGAAATACAAATCAATGTTAAATTAAATAAAAATTTCAAGACAAAAACAGCAACCATTAATTCAGCTGATGTGACCTATTAGCATGCTTTACCGGTTAATTCTTTTTATGTAGTTCTACTGCGTAAAACAGCTTGGAACTAATTTCAAAAAGGAACCGCTGCTTATTGTCAGTGGTCAAAATAAGGTTTAGTATGAGTGAAACTGCATCTGCAACTTTTGATCAACCACACAGGAAGGCTTCAGAGAGCTCTTATGAGTCATTTGTTCACGAATGCCTTCCTCTGATGATGTAGAAATGAGAGGAAGCTTTGATAGCACTTTACTGGGTTCAGGAGAATTGTGTTGTTTTATGAGCAGGGCTTGAAATTATTGAGTTATTGGGCAAATATTGGTGAGGGCTTCACCTGTAAGGAACCAAAGGGTTCAACAAATTCTTTTGGACGTGTGCTTGTGATCACTGTATCAATCATACATGTGAGATACGCTCTCTTAAAATTTAGTTTCAGCTACGTATAAGAGACAGAAGTGCACTTTATTATTTATCAAAGACTTGTTATGGAGTAACTTGAAGTGAGCAATAAATGCTAAATTGTACTTCTGTTTAACTAAACACCAGATTTAGTCTTAACCCGTCATTGGAAATTCAAAATTTCCACCGTACACTGTTATTGCAGGATATTATAAGACTTTTCTGTTTTTTTTTTTAACTGTTGTAACTTTTTCCTAAAAAAAAATAATTTTTTTTTGTGTTATTTTGCAAATAAAGTTACCATATACATTTCCTTGCCTGATAGAGGGTTAATTGTCTTCTGAGTCAAGGATTTGAAAAGTGCAACTTAAAGAATGGGCTCATGCACCACGCTCAGTCCTGAGCTCCTCTTCTAATCTACACTGTCCACTTCTTGTTTTTCTCATAGTTCACAATCAATGTAAGCACAGACATGCGCCACCACCGCGTGCGGCTTGTGTTCCAGGACTCGCCACTCCAGCGGGGGAAGAAGAGAGCAGATCAAGGTGGGACCCAGGTGGTGCTGGATCCTGTACACAGTGTGAAGCTCATGGACTGGTGGCATCCACAGTACCCCTTCTTACTCTACTCATGAGTCTCTCTCCTCAGCTCCTACTATAGCAGGCCATTGCATCAGGAACTTGATCTCACCACACTCATAAAAAAGATTAAGAATATTTGATCTGTGTATCATGTTCAGTAAGGTTGTTTTTTCTTTTTGTTCTTCTTTGTCTTTTACCCATTATGATTGTCATTGTTAGATGTTTAGTAAAAGCCAGAACTGCCTGGCTCAAAGTGAGACAGTCTGATCATACACTCATGGGAGAGGGGAACCTGTAGTATAATAGGTGCAACCAGCTGCAGCCCACCAGTTTTTCCCATAGACAACATTGTTGCATGTTGAATATACACGTATAACTCACATTTTATTATGGATTACAAAGTTCAGAAAACTCATGGAGGCATGGATTAACAGGGTGGGAAATTTGTACTGTCCCATCCTGATTTGTGTTTAGTCGCTTGTAAAGTTACCTTAAATTGCTTTGGCGTGTTGCTGCAACAACTTTTCGATTGATTTAATATGAAGCATCCTCACTTAGTGTTGTGTGAAAATGATTGAATTGGCTCTGCACTGAAGGGGCCAAAGATGATTTACCTCAACATCATTTGCTGATCCAGGCAGTGTTTTTTTTTTCTTTTCCCCACCGTTTATCAGTTAATAATGTCTTGATTGTCTTTTTGTGGAGCTGTGTCATTTACTGCCATCCTTGCAATATTTCTTTGCTCTCAACTTTGAATGTGTTCAGTGTCTTCATGTGTGTTTGAATGTGAGTACAGCTCTACCTGTCATATGATGATGGGGGGAGGGGGGATACCACTGACATTAATTTATCCATCCATTTGAAAGTCACAGTTTGACTTGGGGAATAGTTTGTGAAAGCACAGGTGGAGTTATTGATGAGGCTAAAATTTCCAGGAAGCCATCACAGTAAATCAGCGTGCAAAAGAAGAAGACCTCCCCCAGATGTAACATAGCAATTATTCAGAAACCTGTGCTTTCCCTACTTCGACAAGTTTAAAAATCTGTTGTTTAACATGAACTTATTTGCACATCTACTATGAAGGGTAAAAATAAGTCCTTAGGTTAACCATATATAGTTTTTTTTTTGGTGGCAGTACCCTGTAGCAGAGGACGGCTGGATGTTTTGGTTGGCAGCTGTTGATTGTTTTCGAGTGGGATTTAATTTTAACAAATCAAAGCTCCATTGAAAAATAAATCACTGTAGTAAAATTAAATACTGAAACTGCCCATTCAAAATTCTCTGTCTCGTCTCTGAAATGTTGATGGCCATTTTTTTTGTTTCCCTCTTATGTTCATATGAGGTATTAACATACACTTTATATTCATGTTACCAATATAAAACAGTCTCCAGGGGTCCACGTAACTGAGATGAGAGTTTTCTGGAACTTTTGGTTCCAGCATGCGCTGGATGGCCCTCCTTCCCATCACATAGAAATATAATAGCACAGGGATGCACTCATGCATGCAGTGTAAATAGGCTGAAATTTAGTAACTGCAGATGACTCAACACTGGATGCCAAGAAAGCCAGGAAGATGAGCTGAACAATAAAATAACCATTAAAGTGGCAAAATAATGGGTTAAAGCAATAAAATAGAGATTCTCCTTTCGTTTAGGTGTTGGGAGTGTTTTTGTTGAAGTTAGAGGACTTGAAACTTACTTTGCAGTCAACAGGCATCACGTCATTAACTCAAAATAGCTATCCTCTGCTTAACACGATAAACCTACATTTCCCACAAGCCCCTTTGGGCTTTGCCATTGGCGGTGGCACAGGTGACCGCGGGCGCTCCGAGTTGTGACAACTTGACCGTCAAAACGAAAACAAATTGGCTAACGGAGTGTCAGCGGTTGTACACGCGGTATCGGTATGTGGAAATACGGGAAAAGTCAAAGCTTTTAGATTGGTCTAAGACTCGCCTTGTGTTAGTTCCTGACGGGCTTGCTACCAGAACATATAGAAGTGGCCACGCACTTTTCCGGAGCCTGACTCTACTTTGTACTGTCTGACCTTCAGAGCGGGTAAGTTAGATTTCACCAGAGCCACTGAAACGTAGCCTCAGCTGAAGCGCTCCTGCGCCTGGAAACACCGTGAAAGCAAAATATAAGTGCGCCTTTCTCGCTTTTCATACAAACTTGTGCGATTTATTAACTTAAAAGGGAATAAGTAAAAAATTAACTAATTCGTTATTTGGTCATTTTTGGGAAATTAAATGCGTAACTTTACTTAAATAAATGCAAAAATAAATTTTGCATATATAGGCAGCAAGTATCAGAAATTCAGTCATTCTCGAGGATATTTGTTCTACAAATGTATTTTTACCATTATCAGTATATTTTTAGAAAAACGGAGACATTCATTCTTATATTGCCTTTTCCAGGTTTATTGTGTTAGATATTTTTGTAGGTGTAGTTTTACAAAAACAAAGCAAAAAAAAAAAAGTCAGTAAAGTAAAACTATAATTTAAAAGTAAAGAAACATTGTTTGCCTTTGTGATGAAAACTGTTATCACTGGTTAGATCACAGTGCCGCGCACCATTTTTCCCTTTTACTGTCCTCTGCGAGTCTGCTGGGAGCTGCCCCTCTTGCCATTTATAAGCTGCAGCCAGGCCGGTATCAGTAACAACACCTCAACCCTGGGGTATGCTGCTATGTATAAGTCTGTGACTGTACAGACTGTATTACTGCCCTGCTTGTTCAAGTGCTTTGCTTTAAAGTTATGTAAGGTACCAACATGAAAATAATGAAGGCAACGCTGATCATATATACTCTTAGCACAGAGAGCTTTTCCATGTGTTTGCGATTTGTTGTGTGTGTGTGTGTGTGTGTGTGTGCATGTACTGTATGTATGCTGTGTGGAAAGTATCATTTGTTGCTGTAATGCAGTGCTATTTGATTCTAGAGAAGATGCACACATACCTGGGATTTAGCTGTCATTTCATCATGAAATCCAAGTTTTAGCCAGCTTTATTTGAAATGTGGTTAAACTGTTTGTCCAACAATCGCCCAGAAATCATTATATTAGCAGCATCCGTCATTAGCAGCATTAATGTTTTTTAGGCATTCCCTAAAAAAAAGCTGAAATAAAAGTTCAGCAGTTTGTATCTTTTAGAGGAAGCTGCTTATTAAAAAATGGATTCACAGTAGCAAAATAACATTCAGCATCAGAAACCCCCCTGTTTATTTCCCCTACACCTTAGTTTTACCATACACTTTTCCTCCTGATTATCCACACCACCGCTGCAGTGGCTCTAACACCCCCCCCCTCCAGTCTGAGAACACATTACACCATCAGCATTTGACATTAAACCCTCTTTCCTGACCCCTGGCCTCTCCAATCATACATACTGTTCTAAATTCATTTATCTTTCCTACTTTCATTCTCTGTGCATGTCTTACAGATTTGTTAAGGCTGCATTTCAGGGGACTTCAACATATTTCTTTTATTTGTCTTTACCTCGAATCATTTCCAGTAAAATGAGTTTTGCACAGAGATATCATTGGGATCAGTCTACCCCATTTGACAGGTCAGGGTTCTGGGTGACACGTGAATTTGTGTATGTGGATTTTGATATACAAGACAGACAGAGCTGTGACGCATGAGAAAATCTATCTACACATTACTGAGACACATAGGTACCCAATGATCAATATGCACGTGAATGGGTTTAGGTCCGGCTGTAGGTCTGAAGGGATAATGGATAATTTGATCCACATGCATAATTTGAAACGTTTCTCCTTCTGCCTCTGTTTGGTTTGCCTCTGCCTCTCCCTCATGACTGTGAATCCATGAATGAAAACATTTTTTGTTGTGTAACCAATCAGAACAGATAGAACAACTGTGCGCTGGCACTGACACATAGTTTAGCTGTAACTAATCCAGTGCTACCACGTCCATAAACCAGTTATTGCTTTGTCATTTTATCATGTGCCTTTAGGCATGTCTACATATCCAGCATTGCACTGCTTGTGAGCTAAACTTTATTAAATAAATCATAGATTGCTGGACATACATCTAAAGCCTCCTATATAACACAGTAATTTGATAAGCAGACTAAATTTGTAAGTCCTAAGAGTAAATGTATGCATGTGGAAGGTGTGTGTGCAGCTTTTTCGACTTTTAGCGTGTCTGCAGTGTAGACAGACAGATAAGAATGGGACTGATGCTCATAGTGAAACCAGCGGGGTTACAGAGTGCATGTCCTATGATGGGGCCGTGGTTATTAAATGTGAAGTCACTGTCAGCAAGGTCAGAGGTCAGTGCTCACATGTAGAGCAGCAGTGATGCCTGATATACTGACCACACTCTCTCTCTCCCAGTGGCACAGCTGCGTCTTGCTCAGATAGAGCAGCAGATGAACACAAAGTTGAGTTAAGCACAGAAACATCACAGGAAGTGTGACCACACTGAATCTAATTAAGATCTCAATCTGGTATTTCTGCTCCCTGATTTTTATTTTAGTGTATGCCAGTGGTCTGACATGCATAATCTGATCAACAAAACAGCACAAATTCAAACTAGCATTGCATCGTGTGTGTGTGTGTGTGTGTGTGTATGTGTGTAAGATGTTTTCAGCCTCATTGGGTACATGTCTGCTTCAAAGTGTTAGTGATGGGATTAATTTTCTTAAGGTAAACATAGGCAGGCAGCTGTATGCACTCACACACACTGAGACACACACTGCAGACTGGTTGCTTGGTTCAATGGATATACTCTAGTGTGAAAGAGCATCAGGTGTGTGTGTAAACACGGTTTCATCCGTTTGCCATATGGACAGCTCTCCCATGACCTGGATAGTTTTCTCGCCATTTTGTCCTTAGATCTTGACCTGTCCTGGTGGTGTGCTGGATTTTCCTTAGAAATAAAAAAGGAAAACAGAAAGAAAACACAAACTACAATATAAACTTTTCACTGAAGTCAGACTTTTTCTAGAAAACCACTGGAATGACAGCATGGCATGTGCTATATGACAACATGACCCATGATCTATCAGAGGTGAGTGTGGGTGGGGCGTTTCAGGGCATGTGCTGAATGTGTGACTCCACTTCCTCATCTTATCTTCATTCCACTGTTTCATATCCTCTTTTTAACTGACAGGCAGTAGTGACAGTCTTGCTCAGTGTCTCTTCTCTCTGCAAGAATTGCTGTTCATCTGTGTCTGTGAAGTACACAGTGCAGCTGCCCAGCTGTGTACGTTTTTACAGTTTTTGTATTATTACGAACTGCAGTGATCAGCTGTAGCTTGCAGATGTGCCTCTCCTAAACAATCTCTCTTACAGTGGCCCACAGGGAATGTTAGTTATATTTTTGTCTCTGTATTAAGATGTTTTGTTTTTTTTAGAAATATTAAGACACAATGCTGCTGCACTAACACACTTACTGTTAAGATTGGAACATCATTTTAAAACAGTTCATATACATAGGAATACATCTGTTATTGTCTTAAAAAGCTTTGTTTCCTCGAGTAAAGTATATGAATAATGAATGTGAAGTAATTTCCTTTGCAGTTTCACTTCTTCCAGGAAGCTAACAGTTACAGAGGTACATTTGTAAAATAAAAATTAAAAAAAAGATTTCAAGGTTCAATGAATTACTGACGAGATAAGACAGGCGTATACACTTAAGTTTTCTTTCCATTTCTAATAGTCTTCAGTGCTGTGAAAATTAGTTCCAACTGAACAGTTCACTTCTTTACTAGGAACTTTCACATGTACTCCACAGACTGCTCCCTTAATGTTATGCCCTGTGGGCCCCACAAACAGGTTTTCCTAATGTAATTCCAAGTATTTTTCTATTGACAATACTTTGAAACCATAGATTTCAGGCTAGTTTTAAGGCATTGCTTAAAAAAACAAAACTCCCAAGAAGAATATTTATTTGACTCACTGATGATTCACGATATGACTGTGACATATTTATCCATATTGGATAATGGTCTGCTTTTGACTAATTATCTTTGGTATCAGGCTGATATCCCAAAGCCTTTGAACCGATTGTCATCTTGTCTTGACGTTAACTTTTCATTTAAGTTTGGAAATGTTTAATCCTCCTCAGCGTGTACAGAACTCCACCTTAGGTCTCAGTGCTTTTCAGGTTCATACTTGATGATTCCAAAGAACAATATTTTCTTCCCTGTACAGCATGTCTGATTAAAATTTGTCCACCATCCCCTTCAAGGTCAGATCTTTGTGAAGCGCTGTGAGCGTTCCAGCACTCCCCGCTATGCTTGGATCGCTCCTTGGAAGTCCCATTCTGACCATTTCTAGGCATGCATTTGCAGTGCCCGTTAGCAACCCTTCAACTTGAATGTCAGTTTAAGATAGAATATAGAGTCATATAATGTGAGCAGTTGAAAAATTGAATTTTAATTTTAATCTATTGTGAGCCCGCTATTCAAGTCATTTGAGCCAGATTTTCACCCTCAGACATCTCTGACAGTCTGACCTTGGGGGTCAAATTCATAGTGACAGCCTGTGAACTAAATAACATCTTATGGTCCTGGTGGTGCTAATGACCCGATGAGCTGACTGTCCACCCTCCCGCTGAAGACTGCTGTTTGGTTTCCATAAATGAGGAGTCAAGGACTCAGTTACCCATGATGATTAGCAAAATCATAAGTTGGGCCTGTCTGACACAAAAGTTGATGTTTGCTGTTTGTGAAAGTTTGAGGTCCATGATGAAATTGCAGACTCAAACATGCATGGTACTTCCAGGAAATGATTTTAAAAATAGCAGGAATGCTGGAAGTGGTGCAGGGCTTCACAAGGACACAAATTTCAGGCATATTTTATGATCCTTATGGATGGAGTTCAAGAACTTTTAATTGTTCCTTTCATAAATTTCAGCTGATATTTGTCCTGAAATTTGTTTCACTGAATTTCAACTTGGGTCTTTTTTTTTAATGTTATTGATTGATTACTGGTTGTTAGGCATGGGGCATGAACTTTTTTTTTTTTTTTTAAGTGGGTGAGTAGCCTCCCTTTTTATGATCAAATCTTCTTCCCCTGTGCTGGCACTGAGTATCAGCTTGTGAACCCATTTCTGTTTTATAATTGTTTACATGAATCAATATCAGTGTTTTCACTACACTAAGCATCCATTTCCGTTCAAGCGTTTTCTTTATAAAGTGCTTGTTTCAGATTGAAGACGCTTTTTGCCCACACTGTTTATCTAGTGCCCAGTTGAAGACCTTAGGTTGGTGTTCTTCAGTAAAACATAACTTACATGCTGTCATTACTAACAGGGGGAAAAAAATCCTTGTTTTTGTTGTTGTCATTCTTCCTTAGGGCTAATAATAGTCTGTGGAAGAATCATTTGATTTGCCTGTGATAAAGTTACATACAGCATCAAGCTGTGTGTGTGTGTGTGTGTGTGTCTGTGTATAGATAGATAACATTCCTTTGTCTGTACTGTTTAAACAAACCTGTCTCCTTATTTGGTCAGAAGACAAGAAATGGATTCTGATTGGAAATGCATACTTGTGCACGTGCACAGGCACGTGTCTGTTACTTCACATCCATAATCTTGACAACTTTCTTTTCAAGGGTTTTCCAAATTACATGATGATTTTTGTAAAAGTGGTGGCGAGTCATCAGGTCTTTGTGTGTCATAGCCAAAGTCAGATTAATTTTGTGTGTGTGTGTGCGTGTGCATGTGTGTGCACCTTATCTTGCAGCTCATCTCTTGATTGCCTTTCATTACATATTCCTGCACATGGCGACGCTCACCCATGCAAAAAGAAATGTAGTGTGGCTGGTTGCTGGTTGGTTACAACACTACTCACTTTAAAATTCACAAACAAATAGAGATCACCATTTTTGTTTAGTCAGTGTTAATGGTGGATATTTTTATGCTTGAACTAGAAATGGGATTCATAAAAGTAAACAGCTATTTGCTTAATGCATTTGTTACTGAAATATAATGACGTCATTGCCTATAAACGGCACATATCATTAAACCACAAGCGCAATCCTATTAGTCATACATGCAAAATTTGGTTGATGTGACAGGCATAGTTAGGAAGTTGTTTTTTCTTTAAGAAGTTTAAGTATTTCAATAAATAACTTTTACACAAGGGAATATTGACAAATGTATATTTTTACCTTCTGCCAGAACCTGTGGTCTGGGTATTCCTGCAAACATTAGTTTGTTTACCAAAAATACCATATGTCATGCTGATATGATGGTGTGCCTTCTTGCCCAAGTCTTTCTTAAAAAAGAGATTTTAATCAGAAGGGACTTCCTGGTTAACTAAAGGTCAAATAATCATACACAAACACACCCTCTTACAGTTAGAGGCTAAACCCAGTTTTTGTAACTTGCCTGGCATATTGACAACCCTGTCAATAACACACACAGTATAGGTAATAAATGAGCATACACAGGTCAGACATATAAAAAAATACTTGCTACAGTACTGTTCTTTATAGAGTACATAGTATTTGTTTGCAACCATTGCAGATGATACCCAACCAGATGACACACACTAATTAGTTAAACTGCAGGAATGTTTTAAAGCTATAAAGACCTGGATGACCTCTAATTTCCTGCTTCGAAATTCTAATAAAACCTGGGTTATTGTACTCGAACCTTCAAAGCTTAGAAACATGGTGTCTAACCACATACTTACTCTTGATGGCATTACTTTGGCCTCCAGTAACACTGTGAGAAATCTTGGAGTCATTTTTGACTGGGATATGTCCTTCAGTGCACATATTAAACAAATATGCAGGACTGCTTTTTTGCATTTGCGCAATGTTTCTAAAATTAGAAACATCCTGTCTAAAAGTGATGCTGGGAAAACTAGTTCATGCATTTGTTACTTCCAGGCAGGACTACTGTAATTCATTACTATCAGGCTGTCCTAAAAGCTCCCCAAAAAGCCTTCAGCTGATCCAAAATGCTGCAGCTAGAGTACTGTCAGGCACTAGAAAGAGAGAGCATATTTCTCCCATATTAGCTTCTCTTCATTGGCTCCCTGTTAAATCCTTCTCCTCACATACAAGGCCTTTAATATCAGGCCTCATCTTATCTTAAAGACCTCATAGTATCGTATCACCCCAATAGAGCACTTCGCTCTCAGGCTTACTTGTGGTTCCTATGATGCTTAAGAGTAGAATTGGAGGCAGAGCCTTCAGCTTTCAGGCCCCTCGTCTGTGGAACCAGCTCCCAGCTTGAATTTGGGAGACAGACACCCATTTTACTTTTAAGATTAGGCTTAAAACTTTCCTTTATGATGAAGCTTTTAATTAGGGCTGGATCAAGTGACCCTGAACCATCCCTTAGTTATGCTTCAATAGGCCTAGGCTGCTGGGGGGTTCCAATGATGTACTATTTCTTTTTCACTCATCTCTTATCACTCTGTGTTTATACACCACTCTGCATTTAATCATTAGTAATTATTCATTTCTGGCTCTCTTCCACAGTTTGTCTTTTGTCCTGTCTCTCTGACTGCCCCTCCCTGAGCCTGGTTCTGCCAGAGGTTCCTTCCTCTTAAAAGGGAGTTTTTCCTTCCTGCTGTCACCAAGTGGTTGCTCATAGGGGGTGGTCTGACTGTTGGGGTTTTCTCTGTATTATTATTGTATGTGCTTTACCTTACAATATAAAGTACCTCTAAGCGACTAATGTTCTGTTTTGGTGCTATATAAATAAAACTGAGTTGAATTAAACTATGGTGACTGAGGCACTAAAAGATGGGAAACTTGCCTGCCGACAATAGAGAGGGGGTTTATTGATATAGGTCTGCATGGATGTATGTGTGTCTTTGATATGCCATTGTCAAACTGTACAGGGCTGTCTTGGACAGTGATCCCCCCCCCCTTCCTACTTAAAACGGGTTAAGATTGGTTAGTCTAGACAGGAACACAGCTTCTCTGACCAATAAGATGAGGGCCCTCAGGGGTCCTGCCCCTGGACAAAAATAACCCAGTAAATACACTGTGGGCACTATGAGAACTGGAGCTGGCCTACTGTTTAAAGCTTTGTGTACAAACAAGGGATTCTTGTCAGCTGGGTACTGCTGAACTATGCTGGCCTGTGTCCTCCTCTGTTGTGTTAGAAACAACTAGCTTAGTGGTTTGTTTTTCCTTATTTAGGCATACAGGGTGTGGAGAGGTTGGAAGCATGTGGATGGAGGGATGCAGATAGCTACATTAGATACAGTGTTATTAATTGCAATAGTCCTTCACATGACAGACATTTCAGATGTGGCACTGCCTATTTATAGTATGTTAGTATGTTTATGGGGACATATGTGAAAGTCTATGGGGTTTTAAATGATTATAAAAACTGTTAGTCCTGTCTTTTCAAGAAAGACAGACCTGTACATGATACAGATGTTCAGTATGCTATGTAATGGAAAGTATTTCTAAAATTAGTTTAGGCTATTATGCATGAACTCATCACTCAGTCTCCCTTAAAGATAATATCAACAAGTAGCTGTTGTGTTTGTATTCTAATGTTCTTTTTTTAAATTTCTTGTCTGTCTGTCTGTATTTATTTATTTATTTGTTACAAAAAAATCAGAAAAATTGGGATAAACAGCACTGAAAAGATGTAGAATATCTATGATGATGTATATGTTATGTCCTGCTAAGTTTTTTGGGGGGGTTTTGGCTGTCAAATCACCTGGGTTTTTGTGTGCTTTTGTTTGTGTGGTCGGGTTATAGTGTGTATGTGCTCAGTTAAAGAAAGTAATATGCTGATTCATTGCCCTATAGTTCATAAAAACACAGTGACCTGGTAGACAAAATAAGGAATTGCGTTCAGATTTGTGTGTTTCTGTACGCATATGTGTAGGTGTTGCTGTATGCAAATGTTGTGCACTGCATTAAGAAGGGAGGCTGGACTGAAGGAACAGTTACACAGTCGAGAGAAAGAAAAGAATAGATGAGTTAACTAGACACAGGGCTCTCCTTGTTGTTGCCCCAGACTATTGCATTCAGGCTAATTTAGGGGAAGAGGAGGGAAACAAGGAGGAGGAGGAGGAGGAGGATGTCTAGGAAGCTGAGCTGGTGGTTAGAAAGAGGGTGGAAGGTGACTGAACAGTGACTGACACTGTACTGTAAGCTGGCTGGTTGAAGGAGGGGTGGCGTCACGATTAGTGAAGCAGCATATGTATGCACCGGTTGGCTGAGCAAGCAAACAGCTCACAGTCTCTGTCAGATAGTGTGTGTACTAACACGTGGAGGACCTCATTTCACTTGGATACACTATGCTATCTTTGGAATAGTTGGAGAGTTTCTGGTAAGAGCCTGAAGTTTGAGTATATTGAACTACATTTATCATTATTTGTGTTTCTCGGTACCTTTTTGCTGACAGCTGTCAGTCTGAACTCTGTGCTTACTAGCTGCTCAGTCAGAAACTAATCTGAACACGTCTGAACATATTTTGTGCAAAGTATTTTAGTAACAAGCACTTCTTTTTAAACTGGAGTAGAAGCAGTAGCAGCAACAGAAACTGCTTTAGATATATTGTGGTATATTATAACCCAGCTGCATTGTGTTGTCTGTGACGTTTCAAAAACAAATGATTGAGAAGCATCGTGTTTAGTAACCCACTGTTTATTTGCAGCTAAGTGAAGGCAGTGTGTTAATGTGTGTAGTGAATGTGTGGGAGTCTGGTGGGTAATCCAGGGCACACTTTCGGTAGGTCTTCTGTGTTTTGTTATTGTCCAGTTCATTAGTTAAATAGGCCGCACTACACCTGCTCTTAGAGACTGGATAAAAGCATTATTTATCATTTGTGTTTTAATGTCTGACTTATAGTCTGTGTTTCACTTATAACATAATCTATATATGTGCTGTGTATAATACAAGTGGTGTGTCTGTTTAACCAGTTTGGTTAGATGAAATAGCTCAACTGATTTCAGATTAGACAACATTTGCTTTATTGTAGAGCCCTTCCTAATGAGTCAAGTGCTGTGTGAGAATGGTTATCAGTGTAAAACAATTACTTGCAAAGTTTTTTGGTATAAAGTATTCCTCACTTTGAGGGAAAAAATGTTATGGCTAAAAAGTTTTTGTTTTTTCCCTGGCTTGCCCGCAAGGAAGTTGCTTCACCATTGACAGAACTCAGAGTTGTGAAAACTGATGGAAGGAAAGGGGAAGTGATGCATTGTGGTTTTTATTGATGATGCTGACCTGTTGTCTTTCCTGTATCTCACAGTGCTGTACACTAGATACCGCAGAGAGCCCGCTGTTGTTCTTTCCTTACTCTTCTTACATTACTCTCTGCTCTGTGACCTGTGAAGCTGAGATTCACTCTGCTCAGGGTCTCTCTCAAGCAACTATAAATAGACTGTTAGATTGTGACAAGCATTGTGATTCACACACAGTGTTGGTGAGTTATGATGATTCATTTAGATGACCTTCTGAAAGTTGGTTACTGAGCAGAATCACTCAATCTTAGCACTTGATGTCAGTGGGGAGATGGCAGCCGCTTTCAGACTGTAAATTACTGTGATGATTCTCTCCACCTCAAATTTACAGTCTTGAGACCACTGACCATGTTACAGTAGTTATAGTGCATGGTATATATGAAGTGTGTGGGTGTATAACAGGTCCCTTTAACCCCAACCATTATTATGCAATGTTTTGAATATTTTACCTGGGTGTGCATCGCTATCTTTGTATTATAAAAACCTTGGCATGCTTGAAGCTCTTACTTGAACAATGAATTTATTAAAACAGTTAGAAACCAGGTATAGCAGATACAGCGCCAAAACAGCTCTTTGCAGAAATGAAAGCATGATGCATAATAATCAGCCAAAAAAAACCTTTCAAATCAGTTTTTGAGAATATCTTCCTGTCGCATATGTTTATACTCAAGCCTAACCATGGTCTGTTGCTTCACTTGCTTCCGCCGTGGAAATTCTTCTTTAAGTGTGTGTTGCGCACCTGCAGCTCCCCCTTTTTAAATACTTCACTGCTTCCTCTCCTGCTTTTTTACAACTGCTAAATTGATATGCTTTGTTCATAGCTGTTCATTCTGTTAGTTTTCTGTTCACTTTTACATTTTATAACCAATCATTTCTTCATTGTTTTTGATTGTTTTTGTCTCTTTGTTCTTTCATCCCTTCATCCCATTGACCATCGACTTTCCATCATCCAGCCATGTAGTCAGCAGCATAAGCAGAGCACATACCTCTTTGTGAACTCTTATTTGCTCTCAAACAGGTAATTGCACGTGTGTGTGTGTGTCTGTCTGCATGCTGTTAAATTGTCTTTTAATGTGCTACTGTCAAAATCTGTCAAGTGATTGTGGAGCTATGCTTGATAAACACAATAAGCACTCTTAAACAAATTGCCTGAGAAATAGAAATAAAAATCATTATATCTCAGAGCCTAGTGATCCTGTCCACTCTAGTGTACATTTAAAACACCGGTATACTGTAGCCAAATATGTAGTATTTGTTTATATAGTGTCGCTATGTCACGGTAACAGAAAAGCACCAAATAACCAAACAGAAGACCGTCATGAGTCTTGAAAATGATCTTTCTGTTTGGCAGTGTGTATATCTACATATCCATTCAAGTGCTTAATCCAGTATTTCCAGTGCGAGTTTTATCCCGTATCCTTAAACTGTGCATGTGTGGTGGTGGAAATTGTGATTTTGAAATATTCATAATGCAGGTCTGTTTACATGTTTTCAAGGGGTCCACACGAAAATGGACAAACTCTAATACACATGCACGCTTACCCTTTATGTGCATGCCCTCCTCTCACCTGCACCTACGCACAAACATACACACACACACACACACACACACACACACACACACACACACACACACACACACACACAAACAAAACAAAAAATGCACCATAGTTCAGGGGAACAGGGTGTTCCTGAAAAGGAGAACAGAGAGCAGAGGTTATTTTAGCGTAGGAAGACAGATAGCTTGATGAAAAAGTTGTGTTTATGTGTTTTGAAATAAAAAAAAATTCTTTTTGTTCCCAGTTTGGTCCATGAAAGTAAATTTGTTTTTTCTTTATTTTTACATTTTTTTTCTAAAAACTTTCATATAATTTATTTTGTCATGAGTAAGGTGGAGCCTCTCAGCTCTTGCACCATATTTTTGATGTGTTGCTGTTCAGGGCAGGGCCAGCCAGGCCGCACTTCATGTTGTGAAGTTCACGTTTTTGTGTCATGTTGGGGATTTCTCCTTGTTCGCACTGCCTGTGCAGAACTGATTTTTACACTTGCTTTTAAATGTGGCTGTGCAGCTTTGGCCACATATATGCAGTTGCACCATGCATAAATAGGGGTGAGTGTATGTATATATGTACACATCCCACATATAACTGTTGGTTGTCAAAATGGCCTTTCTTGGCCTTGCACAGCTACTTCTAAAAATACACACTCCACAAATTAACACGCCGTCTGTGAGCACAGGTGTTATGTCCCCGCACTGCCCCTACATGTGTGTGCACTCTGTGTGCATTTATTAATGTGTATCTGTTATGCTTTGCCCAGAAGAAAAGCTGTCATCACCCTCTAAATTAAATATATTACACACCTCTGGGTAGTGGTTCGGCCACTGTTTAGCCATTTTGCCTCCTCACAGATATATCAGATAGCCCTTTACCTTACCATTATGTGAAACATTTGCTCATGGTAGTTTAGAAATAGTGGCTGCACTTTGGTTGAGATATATTTTTGTGGCTAACGTGGCAGTTCTGGCCTCTGACCCAGGCTTCCTCCGCTCTCCGTCCTCCTACTGGCTGTCAGTGTTTGAAGTGAAGGGGTTGTGACATTACAGCGTCGGACGCACAATAGCTGCTGTGTGCTTCTACTGCGTCACAAATGCCCCCAGTTGATGTCAGGCAATGGGAAGGCCCGTGTGGGGGATCATGCTGCCTGGTAGCAGTGTGTCACCATATGATATCCGGAAGTGACATCCTATATGTGAAAATAAGTGTGAGTTACAGAACATGTAGGTCATGGATCGTGGCTTTGTTACAGTGGATTGCTGTATGATGCAGACTTACATAAGTGAAATGGAAACACTGTAGTGTCTGTGTCTGCCACCACAAGGTGGGTTTGCATCGGGGATCCAGACATGTCTTTATATGTGCCACACGTGTTTCTCTACAAAGTGGAACATTTGGTAAAAGTCAAATCTGGTTTTATTAAAAATTAAAGTATATTTCCACAAAGGGCTTCATAGTCAGAACAACATACAGATGAGTAGGCAGATCTTAGTATCCCAGAGCACATGTCCTTCTCTGACTGGCATTCCTGATTTGCCAATTAGGTTTTGAGATGTATTCGACTCTTAAAAAAAAAAACCCAAACCACATTAGCAATTCTGTGTATATCTGTGCACACAGTTTGTTGGTGTTTATAAGGATACATCATGTTGATGACATTTGCTACTGTCGCTACAGGAGAGCTCCTTATGTTGCTGCCCAGTATCAGCAGTTGTAAATCTTCCAGATTAAAGCAGTATCTTAGCGAGCTGGCCTTTAAGATCTACCAGTTAGCCTGTCCTAAAGTCCAAGTTCTGGCACAAGCGTGTTTTGGAAACTGTACGTGTTTGAATGTGTATCTCTGCATGGGTGTGTGTTTTTCATGTGGGCCATCTAATGGGCACAAAGCAGGCAGTGTGTGCCCCCTCGGTTGCTGAAATGTACACTGCGGACAACAGGCGGCTTCAGTCCTTCTCAATAGGAGCTGCCCTTCTTATTGTACCTCGTGCACAATGAGCTTCTCTCTCTCTCTCGCTCTGTCTTTCTCTCTTTATGACCATATACAGAGAATGGAGCAATCGGATTCTGACTGATACTGTGCTGTGTCCTATTCCATCCCACATCACCGCAAGCACAAGATATTTGACTTGAACCGAGATCTAGCACTGATTTCATCACACCTTTATGAGGCCAGACAAGCTTAGTCATGCAGGGGATGAATACAAGTCACTCTAGAAGGGGAACTGCCAGTCCAGGAACTCCCCAATGCATGTTTTCCTCTGTGTATGCGTGAGAGAAGAAAAGGAGATGTTGAAAAGGGGTGACGGGTGTTCCCCTCATCTTTCTGCTCACATGATCACTCAAGAACAACAAGGCCACATGACTTCAACATGACTTCTCCAGCTTTACAGGAAATCAACCTCAGTTTTCCACTAAGTTGGGGGAAAGAGACTTAGTGGGTTAAGTCAGGATGACACCAGGGAGTGTTCAAATGTTTGCTTGGAGGTTGTCCTTGTTTTTGCTTTAGCTGCTATTGTAATGTGTATGAATGTACATTTGGTCTTTTTTCATCTTCTCCTCACTTGACGTAAAATGCAGTTGTTTAAAAGGTACTTGTGTAGATGTGGAATTTTAATCTTTTGTAGCAAATAAAGTGACATTCCAATATGGGAACAGTCATGTGATGCATGTTTTGTTTTTTGTTTTTTTTTGCAATGATATGTTACCTAACAGAGAGGCAGACAATAGATGGATGGTTAGATGAATAGATTTGAGAGGCATGGCTCATTTTGCTGATGTGTCAAAACATTTCGTTAACTGACCCAGCTTTACTTATTCTACAGGCAGTCGCTTGAGGCCTGGATAGAGACAGAGTAGCAGTGAGTGCTCTAAAGCATGTAGACTTGGTAAATAGATTTAGTAGTTGACAGCCGGCATTTAAAAATCTTGTAAAAAGTGGAGTTGGTACCTTTGAATCAGTGGGAACGCAGAAATCCAGATTTTTATAGTATAAATGAGATATTTTGGTTGTTTGAACAGTAAATTAATTTCTTCTTGATTGGGAGTCAGTGTTACAACTCAATTTAATTGACTTGAACAGATGTTTTTTTTAATGAACTTGGTCTGATCTCCCTTATAAGTATAAGCAGCTGTTTAACACCAGTTTGCAAAGGTTTGGCCAGTGGTGCTATCATTTGACAGTTGCATAGACAATCTACCAAAATTAGCATGAACTAAGGTGATACTTTAATATTATCTTAAAATAAGAAATGAATGCTAAAACTAGGGCTGGGTGATTATGCACCAAAAGTAATATCTCAATGTTTTTTAGCTGAATGACGATATACAATATATATCTTGATATTTTTTATTCCCAAAAGGTATAAACAAAAAGACACTTCTGAGTTAAAGCTACATGTCCCAAACGTCACACAGGCACTCTTATTAACATTCATGTATATAACATTATATATAAATAATAATGCTCCTCAAATAAATTAATGCTTTTTTCCACTATATTTTCTTGGTGGTCCAGGCAATGCCGAAGCTTACGAACGGACGCAGTACAAAGGCTGTATGTATACAAAACTCTCCAAAAGTCGCTGAAGTCACCGGGAAAAGTCGCTACATTTGTCACGAGTCACTTTTAGGGAAAAAAAGTTGCCAGCTGGGTCTGAAAAGCCACTAAATCTAGTGACAAAGTTGCTAAGTTAGCGACCCTGCCACGCTGTGGCTTCCTGCATGAGTTACGGGTGAAGTGGTGAGGGAGAGAGGTGGGGCAGGGTGAAGTTGTGCAGAGACAAACTGGAGGAAGAGAAAGATGAACTGGTGGATCTACAAGTATGATTGTAAGGTGACTAATTCAATATAAATGATATTGTCTCATCTTATATTGCGTATGAAAATATATCGATATTTCTTAAAAGCTCAATATATCGTCCAGCCCTAGCTCAGACTGATACTGAGAATCCATTTCACTGTTAAATAAACCAAGGGAAACTCTACACTCCCCAAAAAAGTACACATTTCATCTTCTCTCACACCTCAGTTCTTTCCATCAGTGCAGCTGTTAAGCATAAAACCGTTAATTAGGCTTTTCTTCATAGGTTAGATAGAGGTGCTTACCCTGTAGATACACGAGTTCTTTACAAATTACTCATGATCTTTAAAGCAAGGTTACTTTTTTACAGATCATTTCTGGCTTCTTTCTATGTTTCTACAAATTTTTCTCCTTGTCCCTCCTCCTTCAGTTGCTGCACTCACTTTGTTTTTTTTTCTCTCTCTCTGTCTCCCTCACAGCTTCCACTACCTCTCGGGCTGGACTGTGGTGCATTAACGTCAGCTCGCCCTCCCCTGCCCCCCCGCCCCTCAGCAATGGCCTCACGCATCGGCTTGCGGATGCAGGTACAACAATAACCTTCCACCATTCTGTGTAAAATACATGCAAGAATTTTATTAATGATTTTTGTCACTTTATATTTGTAGTGTTGTGCGATGAATTTGAAACTTGAAAGAAATAGATTTTTTTTTTATGTGTGTCATTGGATTTTGCATGTCATTTTGCATGCTATCGTTATTAATTTGTTTATGATTTTGGTATTTTGCACATTCACAGATGTGTTACCTGTTGCTGTCTGCTAACAAGTAAAAAGGCAAAAAAAACCCCAACCCATTTCATTATAGCCCAAGGTTATTTTTTGGAAATTTCCACCTGGAAAATTTTTAATTAATGAAGTGTGACAAATGCTTCACCTATTTCAATCACAGGTGACTGACATGCTCAGTAACCTTCCTAAAATGTTGCCGGTTGCATTTTTAATAACAGATACAAACTGGTGTTGGTTACAATGTCTTTCTGGGTAAAGAGTTAATGTTAGTGTGTGTGTGTGTGTGTGTGTGTGTGTGTGTGTGTGTGTGTGTGTGTGTGTGTGTGTGTGTCTTCCCAGCTGATGCGAGACCAGCTGCAGCAGGAGGAGCAGCGTGAGCGGCAGCAGAATGCAGCCCTGCAATACATGCAGAACCACATGGCTGGGCCACCTGCACCCACTCCAGCCATTAGCACTCCACAACATTACCAAAGCATGCAGGTCCCCGTGGAGGTTCTGAAGGTGAGACATTGTCTGTGTAGGTTCTCAGTCATCCAGGTCATAGTAGTCTCTGGAGCTTGAAAAAAGGCGGCTGGACTTCTTTAAGTTTCTTAAAGATGTTTCACCTCTCATCCAAAAGGCTTCCTCAGTTCTAAAACCAAATGATGGAGAGTCCCAGGTATTTAAACCCCAGTGGGTGAGCCGTTCTTAAGGTGGAAATGGCTTATTGAGATGGATATAGTTTTCAGTATTTACTCTGGAGAATGAGTCACCTCCTCTCTCCTTCACACACACGGTGTTAGATTCAGAAAGGACTGCTGCACATTGTGTGGATATAGGACTGACTGTGGTAAAATCTCTGTGGCTCCCAGTCCACATGCAAACATACCAAAGACAAAGCACTAAACACATTTATGGGACTGTAAAATAAAGAAAATGTGTTGGTTGAGAGTTTCACAAATATGCTCTATTTCTCAGTCACATGTTGTAGTGAAGGAGCCAGGGCAGGAGGATGCAGTGGAGGTAGTCACTGGGCATTGTGGTCTCCCAAACAGCAGCTGTGCCACACAGGCAGTCAGGGATAGAATTTAAAGAAAAGAAAAAAAAGCTGAAAGAGAAAAATGCAGAGGTGTGGCAAGCAGGTAGGAAGACACAAAGGGGAGATAAGAGTGGTTTGACATGTTGTGCGATAGGGCAGACAGGAGCGATAGTCTGAGCCAGTCAGGGACAGATAAAGCTGAAGTGACATTTTGCCTGATTCCAGAGATGCCTGTTGTGTGTGTCCTTATCTTAGATGATGTGTGTTTGTGAGTGTATGGGTTCATGTAATACTTCATTATACAGTATTGTGCATTTTGAACTAAGAATTTGTACAATGTGCACCTTCTATTGTATGCTCCAACTTGCTGCACTGACAGTTTACTTTGCACACATGCATGCATGTGTGGAATGGTGTTCATGAAATCACCACAGAGTTTAAGGTTGTCATTGTTCTTCCTGTAGATCAGGTAAACTGTCTCTCAGTCCCTCCGAACCTATCAGACCTTATATCAAGAGTTTTTGGGACTACCTCAGTGCTGACAGAGTGGGGCCAGATCAAATGAATAGTTGTTTTTCTGGATCATGAGACCCAAACATTTTTTTTTTTACATTTATTCAACATGCAAAGAGCTGTTGTTGAGGCAAGTTATTTACAAAATGTCAAAGTACAAACATCTATTGACTAGAAAGTTCACAGTTCATTTAATATAGCTCCACCATGCTTACATAACAGAGACAGTTCTGGGGAGGCGCTGAATCTTTCTTTGTAGTAATGGGGAGCAAGCTTGCTCTCTGCCTCAGTCTTTGATGTGAAGGAATGAGGCCAGCCTAATGCTCTATATATCCACATCAGAGGATTTAGTGAGGCTTTACTCCTGTAGGCATTACTACCGACTGAACGATACTATGCCCTAGTGCTATAACTATTACATTAAACACATGTCTTTTATAATATCCCTGTCTGATAATTGAAATAAGCCACATTACTGTTAGGATCTTGTCTTTTTTTTTTTGTTGGCACTTAAGTTAGGGAAGAAAAGGAAAAATACCCAAATCTGTTGGTATATCTTGTACTTCAGCAGGAAAATGTAATGTATGCAGCAAAATTAATAACAGAAAGAGTTGACTGCATCCTTATATCCCTGCTATAGGTACAGACTCACCTTGAAAATCCCACGGACTACCACATCCGTCAGTCTCGAAGACAACAAGTGAAAGAATACCTGTCAACCACCTATGCCACCAAACAGGTGATAGCCTGGATGACTCTGTACAGTATGCCCATTTTTTTTTAATATGGCATGGATGGATGGCATGTCTTTCCTTTTCTTCTGGCTTGTTCAGCCATTCATATCATATTGAAACACATTTATATACAGTATGCCTGAACTCTGTTCATTAACACTATCAACCCTCTTTCTCTTTGTGTTCCTAGACGGTCAATGCAGTAGCAGGGCTAGTTCCGCCCTCTCCTCCAACAAACATGGGACCTACAGGGGGTTCAGCATCTGCACCTCCACCTCTCCAGTCCCCGCACATGCGCACCGAGCAGCTTATGTCTGGCAACAGTGCCCCCAACAGCCCAATGGCCATGCTCAACATTGGTTCCAGCCACGAGAAGGAGGTAGATGCCTGCAAGTGTGGGCTGACAGTAGCATAAGCATAAACCCATAAACATTAATTCCTGGGCAGGTTGTAAAGTACCATTTACAAGATCCAGATTCGACACATATTCCTAAAATATGACTTAATTACACTCACATATAATATTATGAGGGTTGAATATTACATCCAAAGTAACATCTCCACATTTTATGAAAGCATCATAATGATTTAATTGGGCTTTTGGAGGGTAGAGGAGCATTTTGTGCATGTGCTGATGTTAATGTGTTGTACACACAGTAGGTACATGCATGAATGTGTTGACTAACTGGCAATAACTGAGAATGGTAATCAGTGGGATTTAAATGCTCCATAATGGCCGTGCACCAGTAATTACAGCTTAAAAAGTGACAGCAGAATGGATGACCCTTTGAACCTGAAAGACTTTGACCAGCTGTCTTCTTTCAAATCATCACCTCTCTCCTGGCTCTCTAATCATTTTGGATAGCTAGATAAGCCCATGCATGCAGTTTACAATCAGGTTTCTGTGGCTTTAATCAATTCAGGAGGAGCACTACGATTTTTAGTTTGGTGTCTTCTAAGCATTCAAATGGTGGTTTATTTGCTTCCCTCTCTTAACATTGGATTAAAAACCAGTCACAAAAGCACAATTAACACTTTTTCTCCCCCAGATGGATGAAGTCATTGATAACATCATCAGTATGCAGTCCAGTTATGATGATTTTCAAAGTTACACTGATCCTGTCCAGATGTCAAACACAGTAAGTAGGGACAGTACATCAAAGTGTGTGATCTGAAAAACCCTTAATTGTCATTGTTGTTTCATTATGTAACTAAGGTACATTTCATCCAAATGTATCATTTTATTTTTGCAGTTTAGGTTAGAGTCCATGTTTTTGTAATTAAACTGAGGGTTTAAACACGCCATTTACTGTAAAGACTGCAAAGTCTTTTAAGGTCATTTAGTTACTGCTGATCTTATGCTGTGCATATACAATTAACATGAGTTAACAGTAATCTTATGTAGTAACACATCCTCTTTCTGAAACAAAAACAAACAATGCATCTGTGAATAAAATAATGTAGTAGAATTGAGTTTGGGGGGAAAACAAGTAAAAGACCACTCAGTAATAGACAGAATTCATTTAAAATAGATTTTTGCACTCTTTATTTTATAACAGGCTGACTTAAAGAAAACATTCTTGCATCGCATTATTCTAAAAATTGAAACTCAGTGTATCATATGTTTGTTCTTTGTATTACTGCATGATTGCATCCTTGAATGCATCATCTTAAAATACCATTTGACAATTCCCAAGTGTTTTAATTAAATATGTTGTTCCCTGAAACCTGCGACCACTTCAGTCTGGGCCCTGTTTGCCCTACATGAGTCATGGATATGCCAAGTCATCAGTACTCAGACCTTGGCTTTACAGTAGTGCCTATAAATACTGCTCCTGTATCTGTAACGTAGCACCTTTTGTGACACTTGCCTTTCTAACTTTTAATGTTCTTAGTTATTCTTAATTTTTTCAGGTATGAGGTCAGTGTGCACATTAGTGTTTCAAAGCAGTGTTTGAATTTTTCTCTAGATTTGCTTTCTGTATGTTTTCACATACACTAACAATGTTTAATTGACTTAGTTGCAAAACACTGTGGCCCTGAATGATGTTGGTCATAATTAGAAACTGTAGGGAGGACATACCAACTGAAGACTGTACAGCACTTTGTGTTTGAGGGAGCAAACTCAGAAAATTAACAATTAAACTGGCAGCAGTTAGAGTTCAACTTGTTTACAAGACATTTGGAAAGCGGGAGGTGGAGAAGGAGAAGGGGGGAGGAAAAGAAAGGAGGACGGAAAGGGGGGCGAGGGCAATTTGTGTAAGGGGAAAACAGGCTGAAAGTCCAGTTAGGGGAAAGTTCACTCTTGTTTGGTTGGGAGCAGAGGTAGAAGAAAAGAAAGGAGCGGTGTTTCCGAGGTCATTCTGCCAGCACAGGAGTGGCAGTGCCTTTGAGAGCTGCATGTGCTGCTCGTGCCTTTGGAGAGAAGAAGTCAGCACCTTGGTACTGTAGGGAAGGGGTAGAGGATGAAGGAGATGAGTAAGACATATGCCATTGTGGAAGTTATTGAAGGTGAACAGATTCAGCTGGTAAGACAATGAATCACTCTTGTTTATAAGACTTTAGAGTGAATTTTGTTTTGGAGTTGGTATAGTTGTCTGTTTGTTCTCTGACTGTATGAGTTACTTGAGCCATAGCTCTGACAGATGCAGCAGTGACTATTAAGTCCCAGCCTTGGGTCTCTGATTATAAAAAGAGGAATAGCAGGGGTGGTGTCATGCTTTTTTGTGTGTGTTAGCATGTGATGGCTGTTTTCTGCTGAACAGGAATCAAGACTTGCACATTTAAGTCAATTTAAGATCATTGTACTCATGCGTGGTGTACCCAAACATAAATATTGGCAAATTTTAACTATTGCGTGCGTTGCAACTATTGCATTTGTCAATTTTTTTCCCTACTTCTGTAGCAGTGTCTGACTGATAGACGTGGAACCCGACAAAGTCTCCTGTTCCTTTATCTGTTACTCATGTCCAACACTGATACAGCAACTAATCCAATACTGTCTTTTTCCCCTCTGCACACAGATGATCAGACATACATCTGATCATCTGTGTGCACTGTTTGAGTTATTTGTCCCTCTCTCTTATTTTGACATTTTGTATCAGTGTGAGAATCCTGTGTTTGATTGGTTAAATCAATCTAATTTGTGTTTACGAGCATGTATTCATATTAGACTGAGTAGATAAGGTGGAACATGCTGATCACATTTAAGCCAGTACAAAGCTAACTAATTAATAAACTACCAGAGGGAGAAACTCAAAGTGAAAATCATGATATGCTATACTCCCTGTTGTCAGAACAGTGTGGGTGGAAGTCACCTGCTAATCCTGATGGGGATTAAAGCAGCAAACTCCGTGGAATTCTTGGAATCTCAAAGTTTAGCAAAAGTCTGGAACACCACTGAATGCCAGGCACAAGGAAACAGTTTGACTCTGTGAGTCGTTTCACTGAGTTCAAGTCGAATTCGGTCTTCAAATTGAATTAGATGGGCCCTTACTGGAGTGGAGCATAAAGGTGGCGTTCTCAGTCAGAATGTGGTCACTGCAGAGGGATGAGGCAGGGAATTTGAGCTTATTACAGTTGTGTGTTTTTTGATTTATAAAACAATCAGCCACAAATTTTTAACTGTGACATGCTGTACAGATTTATTTTTAATATTAACCCTTGAAAATTAATTTAGATCCTACAAATTAAAAGTCTTTAGTATTTAACAGTGTGGGAAAACTGCAGTTCTGTCTATCATAATATTATCATTTAAAAAAATTTTTAAGACACTTCCACATTTAGGAGCTTAGTGTAAACTGAACACGCAGTGACACTTACAGCACTGACAGTGACACTTCTTGAAACTGTAACTAGATCACTTCCTGCATACTCAGGAAGTTTCACACTTCAAGTATTCTTTAGCTCTGTAACAAAGTATATAATTTAAATACTTAAGTCGAACCTGCAGAGGTCTTTGTGTATATTTGTGTGTGAAAGTGTTTGATCTCACAGCTTACACAGTAGCCAGCAGATTAAGGTATCTCTTCCTTTGAGTTCTTTATCTTTCAGGCCTCATTAGCAGCAGCATATTTGCCCTTGCCTCAGGGAGTGCGCCATGGTTGCTTGCAAGGCATAAAAAGTCCATCACACTTGCTAAATTATACAATTAAAAGGAAATCACATCTTTTTAGGAGTCCATACAAAATTAAATCACCACTGTTATACAATGTCTAAAGTGCAAGAGTTTGGAGACCACTCCGTAGGTGTGAGTTCAGGAGCTGGTGAAGGGAGAGAAATGAGCCATAAAGACAGATAAGGTAGATGAGGTGATAGTCAATCATTTCTGTATACTTGGCAAGCTGTTTTCAGGTGTGATATTATTGCATTATCTGCTGCTATCTGCTCTTTACAGCACAATAAACATGAACAGTAACTCTATAAGTGTATTTACTGAGGTGTTTAAAAGTCAGATTTACTTATGTTGACTTTATTTAAGAAATCTAACATCTCACATTATTTTTATGTTACAGGTAAACTTTTTAAATGTACTGTGGTATCCTTAATGTATGACGTGTTTCTAAGTGTGTGTTTTTTTTTGTGCGCTTCCTCTGCAGCTCCCTCTCTCAAGCAGTCACCTAGACGTATATACAGGTCCTGGCATGAAGGGCCCAGCCATTGCTATGACCAGTAACTCCTGTCCTGCCAATCTGACCATCAAGCGAGAACTCTCAGGTGCGAAAGTTGTTACTGAGTGATGCAGATTCTGTCAATCAACAAAAAAAACTGTGTATAGTCATTTTTGTTGTAGTATGTGTTTGTTGGCAGTCTTGATAAGCTCTCTTTCCTGACATGCAGAACTGTCTCTCAGCTTTTAGTTAATCACTTTTTGTTATTGCAAAGACGCAGAAGCCCGTGCGCTGGCCAAGGAGAGACAGAAAAAAGACAACCACAATCTGAGTAAGTCTTTGCCTCAGCATGCTCCTTCCCCAAATTTTTTGTTTCCCATTTTAGTTTCTCACACTAATAGTGCGCATGCCTTCAGAAGCATTTGCATGTAGCACATACATGCACACAAAGCACAATCTGCCTGATGCAGAAACTGTGTTATACTGCCCTTGTGCTGATTTAGCTGACATAGTCCAACCACTGGGTGGATGGTTAACCTGGTAATTTCTGCTGTCCTGGCACTTAGGTGTAATTGCCTGTGACTGTGTGTCTTTTTGTGTGTGTGTCTTTGTGCATAAATCTTTGCATCTTTTTTTTTTTTTTACCGCTTTTGTATATTTCCAGTATCTGCTGATCTGTGTTTTTCACGTTAATACTGCAATGCAAACCCATCATTTCACCCAATCTGGGTCATTTTTACTGTTTGTGTTGATGCTGTACATACTTAGAAAGTGGCATTTGTAATTTCAAAGAGTACACACTGCCTAGTTCCTGCTCTGTATTTTCATGCCTTTGGTTTATCTGTACAGTGATATTGTCTTCACTGTGTTGTTTCCTGTGTCTTTTCCCTTGGTCTTATTGTTCCACTGCAACAGTTGAAAGGAGGAGACGATTCAACATTAATGATCGTATTAAAGAGCTGGGCACCATGATCCCCAAAACCAATGAACTGTGAGTTTCTCTTAGTGCACCATGTTTTTAATGTAAATACAGTTATTGAATAGTTACTGCCAGTAACTTGAGAATGAAAGTTGTCTATGTGTGCTTTCCTGTGTACATAGTGATGTGCGCTGGAACAAAGGCACTATATTGCGGGCATCTGTAGAGTACATCAAACGCATGCAAAAGGATGTACAGAGGACAAGAGAGGTGGAGAACAACTTTAAAAGGATGGAGATGGCCAACAAACAGCTGTTGCTGCGCATCCAGGTAACACAATTGTATAAACCTATATGCAGGATCACAGCAAAATAAACAGTAATAGTAATAAAATTGCTGTTACTCTTTGCCAACTATCTAAAGGAGTTGGAGATGCAGGCTCGTCTGCATGGCCTGCCCAGCAGCTCTCCCTCTGGCCTGAACCCAGCTGACATTATGGCTTCTTATATAAAACAAGAGACCAGCCTAGAGGAGAACCATTCTCACCCCCAGGCACAAGCCCATCACCAGCCCCAGCATCTACTCCATAACCAGGCACATCCCCAGGCCCAGCAGCACCAATTCCTCTCCCAGACACACTTCCACCCTCAGGGCCAGGCCCAGCCTGAACCCAGGCAGCTGCCACCACTACCACAGCACCTCCAGCCTCAGCCTCCCATCCAGTTCCCAGCTGTGGGCAGCTCACAGCCCTTTGACTTTGCCCAGTCGCTGGACTTGTGCGATGGGATACCAGGGTTCTCAGACGGCATGTCTGGGCTGGCTGATCTGTGTGGACTGGATCTCCAGGGGAGGAGAGGCGAGCTGGGTTTCCATATGATGGACGAGCCTTTGTCCCCAGTGGGTGGAGACCCGCTGCTCTCTGCAATGTCGCCTGAAGAGTCTGTCGACTCCAGCCGCAGATCCAGCTTCAGCATAGAAGATGGAGACATAATGTAGACAAGCATACATTTGCTCAGTCAAAACACATGAGGTTTCACATAGATTGTAGTAAAGATACATACATAAATGTCACGTTTGCATTACACAAAATACATGCCTTACATACACAGAAATGAATCAGCTCCCATCATCTATCTGGCATACATATCACACAGTTTCAACCAGTGACACTCACCTGTGGTGCATTTATCTTCTCCTCTGTGTCACTATCAGAAATGGTACACAGTATTTACACAGGTAAAAACCTTCTGCATTTAAGCATTCACACACACACACACACACACACACACAGATATAGACTTAAGCGTGTGTTAGTTTAACTGAGCAGCTTGAAACTTTGCCCAACACTCTCAGCATTTACAAGGTGTGAACCAGCGCTGCCAGGTCAGGAGTTATATGGCACACTTAGCCTTGTTTCCATAAAGGTGGCCCTGAATCATAATTGCACAAGGGACAAAACATCCAGTTAATTAGACTGCCGTTATCAGATAGAAGAATAAACCAAGTGCATCATCACACGCGATAGAGGACAAGTTATTTGCCCCTAACATGAATGAATGATAGAGAACAAAATGGAAATGGTTTTATGGCCCTGGATGCATAATTTTTCTTGAGGGGATACAGTCCAGTCATGTGGATCCCTTCCTCAGGCTGTTATTTGGCCTCAGGTTTTAGCTGTTAGTGTGGCAAAGTGTCTATAAGTGTCCATATCTTGGGGAACATTAAAAAAAAGCTGAAGCTTGCTGCAGGAGGCAGATAATTCAGCTTTTAGCAAAGGCCTTTATATTTACCCCATGTCTTCTAGCTGAAATTGTTGTCTTCTCACAAAATGCGTGCACATGCACTCACACAATGTTGCCCCCACCTTTTTCTGCACCTCCAGCACTGTCACAATCTTTAGCCAAAAAAAAAAAAAACCACTGTAAAGTCCGTTGACTTTGGGAGTAGAGGAAAACCACGGAATGGTCCTCAGAAATCTGAAGGCCATCCGTTTCTGTGAGGTGTCGAAACACTCAGGTACTGTAACAGAATACACAAGCAGGCTTTTAAATAGAAGTGGATGTTAACCTGAAGTATGTCAGGGCCGTAACCCCTGTCTGTTTGTGCCTTTTTTGTTTTTGCTGCTCCTTTTCAAAGGCACGTTTATAGGTCGGAGGTCATCACTTAGACTCAGTATCACATTCAGCTATACCCGTAAATGCTTTAGAATTTGCTTCT
Source organism: Pterophyllum scalare (assembly GCA_024447675.2). NCBI lineage: Eukaryota > Metazoa > Chordata > Actinopteri > Cichliformes > Cichlidae > Pterophyllum > Pterophyllum scalare. Next base: position 123,105 of record JAMQGT020013224.1, on the reverse strand, counting down.
GCATCAGTGTTACCTCGTAAGCGCAGGAGATGGTTATTTCCTCCCACTAAGTGACCTTTTAGGGGTTGCGATGAAGGAAAGAAGTGACATATTTAAATAGTGGAGGAAGAGCCCTTTCAGACACGGGCTACACAACATTGCTGGCTTCATCGGTCTCTTGGTGTCAGCATTCTGTCACTCAGACGTTGGTCGTTTTTACGTTACTGTTCCACGCTGTTTCATCTAGACATCACCCACAGTGACCTGTGGATTCATTCAAACATGAAGCCAGAATGTTAAGGTGCTGTCAGATTAATAGAAAAGAGTGCATGTCTGAAGGGGCTAAAGTGTTAGTTCTGTCTGACAGCAGCCGTAGGCTCATCTTTATGACATTGGAACATGTATTTGCGCTCGCACTCATTTCACAAACATGCACACTTTAAACACAAACGATCATCTATTACACACCTTCAGCATTACAGCACTCACAGATTGGTGCATCCATTTTTTTATTTTTTTTTATTTTTGGGGACACTGACATGATTTTTTTTGTTGTTGTTATTTTAGCTGCGTACCAAAACATATTCAAGTTATAGTTATACGGGGTTAAAGTGCAGATTGTCAACTTTAAATTGAGGGGCTGAACAAAAATATTGCATTTACCTTTGAGAAATTACTGCCTGTTTCTATACACTGACCCCCCATTTTCAGGGACTCAAATGTAATTGGGTAAATTAATATAAGTGTAAATTAAACAATTAATACTATGTTGAGGTTCCTTCGCAGCCTGCAGTCACGAACTCATGGACTGAGAATGAAATTCTTCCTGTATTTTCTGTCGTTCATCACGTGGCTGAACCGCAGTCATCCACAGCTGCTGTATGACACAGACGGTCAGAAATGTTTGTGTTGCTGAGCTCACCAGTGCATGCTTTTCTTTATTTTTCAGAATGTACTCAGCTGTTATCATTTCCACTGGCTCTTTTGATGTATTTGTTTTGTTTTTGTAGCCTAAGGCTCATCTCTTTCACTTTTTGAGCAGCAAATTCCAAATGCAAATGCCACAATTGAAATCATCTCCAGACCTTTTACGCAATGCTTACACAATGACGGCATTACTATATGACATGGCTGTAATTCCTCACCGGCTGATGCAACGTTTCTGTTTAGAGTCTGCACTATAATTGTGTTGTTTATTCAAATCATTTGTTGCGACTTGCAGAGTTGTGAAAACTGTGCCGCTGTCCGTGTAAGTCCGGACGTAACTGTGCATGTACATAAAGCGGAGTGTGCCTTGAGGCTGTTTTCATCGACGGCTTCAGTCTCTTCGCTCATGATTCAAGTAAAGCTGCCAGCTGCAGAGGCAAAGCTCAGGTCTGCTGTTCAAGCTGTCACCTAAAGGTGATTCATTACTCCAGCTGTCACAGTGATGACTGGAGCAGGTTTTGTTGAACCTGTGTTGCATCTCTGCTGTGGTAGACCTGGGGCTTAGCTTTGATTGATATTGTTTATGATCAGAAAAGACATATATATATAGAAAAAGTACTTTCAGGGGGATTTTTTTTTTTTTGATTTAAAAGAAATGTCTGTTTTCTTAGTTCTATGGTTTGTTTGTTGTATCTCCCAAAGCACTGAAAATGATGTTATTGTTTTTACTTTGTATATGGACAAAATATGGAATGAGATTTACTTCAGATGTTTTATGCCACTAAGCCACTTAAATGTGTTTTATTTGTCTTTGATATTTTAGTTCTATTTTAATGTTATTCCAGAACTACCCTTTCTTCTCAGAGCCATTTTCAGGAGGTACACTGTACAGGCATTTAAACCAACCAATGTTTAACTGGAGTTGGGGAACCATTTATAAACTTCAAGATTTCAGCTGATTTTAAAGAGATTGTGTATATTTCTGATGCCATTTTTGTATGATTGGGATTTTATTTATCTCTCTTTTAACTTTGAAATTTGGATCCAGACGTAGGTGAAAGGTGATTCTATCATTTGACTGAAATCAAGTTGCTCGTTTGATGAATGTAAAGGCTTACCAGTAGTTCTTGTCAGGCTGAACAACATCACCGTTTTTGCCCTGCCCGCCTCCTTACTTTCTTTGGTTTCCATGGAGACTGGAAGACTTCAGATAAACTGGGCGGGGGATTTGGGACTCTCCTGGCGTTGTACCACTTAATCTGAGTTCGCCATTGTCCGGGGTTGTGCCTTTTCACTGTCAGCTACAGTTTGACTGTTGTTCAGTCACCCAGCCACAACCGCATAGAGCTTCTCATGCTCCCTTTATTCTTCCACTAGAGGGCGCTTTAAAGAGCAGTCACACAAGGAAAGGTGGTTCTGAATTTACTGAAGTTATAAAAGTTATAAAATGCTTTATGAGTCCATTCACTGGCTTTTTTTGTTTGTTTATTTGTTTTTCCTCCACTTTCTCTAGTGGACATGACTTGAGAAATGTGTGCGAGTGCGCGTGTGTTACAAAAAATATTTTTACACATCCATGTTTTTGAATAAAGATCTCCCAAAGATTAAAATAGCACTTCAGTCCAGAACAGACGCCACAGTTTTTGCCTTCACTGTGGGGAATGAAAGCGTCTCTAAATTTAATGCTTGCTTGCTTGAGGATATTTTGTGCCATTATAAATATTCTGAAAGCCAAGAATGGTTCTATGTGCAACTTTAATAATTAAGGTGGAAACTTGAAGCATGCAGTGCAACTCTGCTGATAATGGGCTTCAGCCTTTAGCAAAGTAAGTAGCATCTTGTATTTAGCAGTTATTTTGAAATGAATATATTGCATATTTACGTGGATTTTTCAGTGAAGAAAAAAATATGAGATTTTGTTTGTATGCATCACTGGATTATTTATTGAAAAAATAATCATTCAAAGCAGTATTTTTATATCCTACAAAAATTCTTTTAAATTGACCTCCTAAATGGAAAAAAATCTCTCTCTCGCCCTCTCTCTCTCACTATATACATGTATGTATGTATGTATGTATATATATATATATATATATATATATATCAGTACACTTTGTATCCCTGCTGAATTTCAGCATAAAACCAAATCTAAATGGCCAAAAATAAAAACATAACTGAGAAAATATGGATGTTTGTTGGTACAGTGTCATTAAAGCATGGTTATGTAACCTACTGACCAATACAAATGTAAGACAATGAATACAAGTGAATTATAGTTTTATGTGCAAAAATCCCACTGTTCGTGCCTCGTTTTCATTTGTGTGTGACTGTGTAGAAGACCGATTAGAGAAGCTGTCCCAGGAGGACATGTGTCATCACATGTCCACCAGGGAGCAGCAGAGATCCACAGTACAAAAAACAATCCTGGTGCCTCTGCTGTAACATGGTCACAGGAAGGATTGGGCTGCCGTGCAATTAACCTTTTTAAAAACTACTTGAATAACTAATCAAATTTTTTGCATCCTCACAAATACCAAGCAGAGTTATTTTTCTTTTTCCCCCAAAGCAGTAGCAACTATTCAGGATACTGATTGCATCTTTTTGCCCCCATAAAGTTAAAAAAAAAAAAAAAATTAAATAAAAGCATTTCAGGGCAAGATCCCACAAAAGAAGTACAAAGGTTTTGATAATTAAATTTATTGATGTCACTTATGTCACTTTGGTACCCCCCCCTCCCCCCAACAATTTTTTTGGAGGTGTTGGCCTTTCACCTTCCTTGTATTTTTTTGGCCCATTTTCATCTCTTCCACTGCTCATTCCATCAGCTCCTGATGTATTAGTACAGGGCTGCTTCAGGATGATCCATAAACCGTTTAACAGCCTTTTCTTAAGTTAATTCAAGGTAATCTTATCCCTTATCCACACACACACACACACACACACACACACCCACTTATGCCGCAGAGCATGTTAAAGTGTGGCGATAGTGTCTGCAGCCCATCCACAGGCCCATTCTCCTGGGTCTTTATGATGCTAATGTACTTCCCGGTCTAATAAATCCCTGTAGAGCTGCAAAGAGTAGATCTTATGGCTCACTCAGATCACCACCTTTTCGCCCATCTCCCCCACAACACACACACACACGCACTGCTATTACTGCCGCAGAAATGCCTGCCTTGCACTTCCACAGATACTTGGGTGGCTGTTTAGTGAGAGGGAGAGAGGAGAAGGGTCGAGACAAATCAAACATGAAGGTGCAATTTAAGAGATGTTGGCACTGGAATGCAGAGTTGGGCGCTGGCATCGTGTGCTGGTGGGTGACTGAGGGGAGACACTTTGAGAAATACTCATCACTCTTTTTCTGACGCATGGGCCTTTTTGAAGGGGTTTTGGCATAAGCACCTAGAGCATCCTCTTGCCCTACCTGAAAAAGAAGAAGAACAGGAGGGGAAAGTAAAATGATAACTGAGGACCCCAACCCCATCCCCACCCCATGTTCAACAAGCAGTGAACAAGAAGCTCCATTCAGAGCTCGGGGTGAAACCTTTGTTGGACTGGGACAGAACGAAGCATCATTCTCTCCTCCAACCAGTCCTCTCCTTTATCCTTCCTTCTCCTCACCCCAACTTCTGCCCTTACATGTAGCCCCCTCCCTCCATAGTTCTCTTCATCTTCTGGCTGCTGACTTGGTTGGTGTGTGTGTGTGTGTGTGTGTGTGTGTGTGTAAGTCCCACCTATATCCCTGGGGAGCAGTGTGTCACTCAGCTTGAAGCCCGCGGAAGAGGGGTGAAAGGGGGCTGATTGAGCTAATTTAGCCCCTGGATGGGAGAGCAGGAAAGGCCTCACCCTCTGCTAATAGACAGACATCAAAATGGAGATGAGGGGGATGGGTGGTGGGAAAAGGGAGTGGGAGCAGAGTGGAGGGAGGGAGGACTATAAAACTGAGGCGACTTTTTGATGGATTTATCTCTTTTTGTCCAAGGCAATGTGGGGAAAAAACTTTTATGAACACTGAGTGACATTGCGAAGTTGGTAAAGGTTTATGTGTGTTGCCTGGAATTAAAACCTGCTGATATTACTTATTGATCCATCCTCCTCCATTAAGATACCCTCAATCACCGTCTTCTTTATGATCTCTTCTGCCCGGGCCACTCACCGCACATTCTCCTCTTGACAGGCAGGCTGCAACTCACCCCAAAAATACTGGCTTTTACTGCTATGGATGGAGATTGGAGACACTTTTTATAGCTTTTGTAGGCATGAATAGTCCTGTAGGCTCTGATGGCCCACTATCAAAAAGCCTCTAATGAAGATGGCACAATGACACAACATTGATTTTAGATCCATAATTCATCAGCACTGAAGTTTGCCCTAAAGTTTTTGGGGCACCTCTGAAATGCTGATGTCAATGTATTTCTCACCCACCCATACTCCCCCCCCCAAAAAAACCTGTTTTTTCCCTCTGTGAGGTAAAAACCAAGCACTTTCAAACCATCAAACAAGCAAAACCACCACTCCTTCCTTACACACCGACTCACTAACTAACTAGGTCTCAATGCTGTCGCCACACACACACCCCCTGTCCTTCTTCATTCCCACCTCTCCTGCCCCTCTTTATTCTGCTGCTCCTTTGTCCATCTTCCTCTACATATTTAATACTCTTCACTGACTCCTCTCAACCCCTCGTGCCTCTATTCCTAAAAGAAAAAGGAGCTCAAATTGGCTGGAGAGATGAATAATGTCCCCGCCATTAACAGTGGCATGGACGGATCAGTCTTTTCATGTGTGCAGAGGTGATGAGATGAGCTGCAGGAGAGTTGAGGACTGGCTATAGCGGCGGCCTTTCATTCTCTAACTTTTGCTCAGACTGCGGTGGAGGCAGAGGCGGCAGAAAAGAAATGAGGAGTTACTCGGAACGGAGATTAAGCTGTGTGTGCCGTGCAACGAGTAAGAGAGTGGCGGTAGTTTTGGTTTGCGAGCTGAGATTGCAGCACGGTCAGTTTTTAGTTATTTTGAAACAGGTGTTGAAAATATAGGGACATTTTCTGGAGGCCATCATTCAGTTTTTGTGTTTACCTAACCTAAGCGGCATCAAGCATTCTTATTTACTGACAAAATAAACTTTATACCAAAATTAAGTGCACATGTCGTGGTTTCTTACAGTAGCCTAATTTCTCCTCAGACACTACAAATGAACACTTTTTCTTCTTTCCATGGCCAGTAGGGGGAGTTAGTGGTCCACAGCTGAGTTGAGCACAGTGAAAATGGAAGTCAAAGAAGGCCTGACAGATCTCAGCACCGAAAATGAATATGTTGGTTGGAATCGCTTGAATGTCTTCCACTGACAGAAGGAGCATCTGGTGCAACCTTTGTCAAATTAAGACGTGGTGTGCTCTCTGAATTCCACCAAAAGGCTTCTTGGGAACGTAGCAGGCAAACTGTTGTTTGGCTCCTTGTGAGATCAAAACTGGAACACAAATATTTTAACATCTTTCATTTTGGGCCTAGATTGAAGAGATGCTAAAGTAAGCTTATCATTATTAAGATAAATCATGCGTCTGACACCGATTTGACACATTTTGAAGGTTAACCGCTCCATCCTCTTCGCTTGCAGTTGATGGCATGGCTGTGAAAGTGACGACTCCTCCATCACATCTTTGCTGGAAGTGCTGTCAGACTTTATCAAGCAGGTTCTCAAATGATGCACAATGTTAATGTCCTTGACAACCAAAAAAAACCAAAAAAACATGAAGATTACTAACCAGCTAATGGTCTGGCACACACGATTCATTCTTTGCTAAGCTTCTGAGGTCTATTTGTTCTTTAGCTGTGTTTGTTTCTCTATCTGCCAATCCATCCAGCCATCCACTCATCCATTCATCCATCCATCTCGCAAATCCTCGTCTGTTTCGTTTGGTGTTGTTGTGAGTGAGAGGCTGTTTCCGTGAACTTACAATCTGAAGGTTGAGAAGATTTGACTTTTTTTTCATACCTCCCTGAAAAGCAGCGTAGATTATACAGCCTACAGCTTTTATCACATGTATGCCCTTCTTCAAGCTTCTTTTTATTCTCGTCCTCTCGTCTCCCGCCTTTCAGAGACCTGAAGATAACGGCACGGCACGGCACATGACGCCATTGTCCTCCCTCTCTCTTTCGTAGGTGGAGATTTAAAGTTCTGCTTTAAAACTGCCACTTCTCCAATCCTACTTAACCCCCCCTCGTCTTCCTCCTCTTGTCTCCCCCTTCCTCCTGAGTATACTACCTAACCCTTCTGAACTTCAGTCAGAGTTACTGAAGACCCGGAGTACACTGGGGAGTCAGCTACACCACTGAGAGAGAGACAGAGATAGACAGAGACTTAGCTGCCTGCTATTCTACCACTCTCTCTGGTAATAAGAAAAGTTTCTGTTCTTTTCTGTGTTACAGCAGGGAGATAAAACTAGGGATCACTCACACTCACGTGCACTTTTTGCAAAGACACACACAAAAACACAAATCTGGGAAGACACAAAAAGCAGGCACAATATGGACAAAGTTGCACTCTTGCACACACCCTGTCGTATGAAGCTTTTTTGCTCAAACTCCTGCAGACAAAGAGAATCAAAAAAAAATGGGAGAAGAGGAAAAAGAAACAAGTTTAGTCTGTAAACGGCTCAAAAACCTGATTCAAATTAGAGGGCGATTTCCACAAAGGTCAATGTATTCAGCTGATATCCTGAGAGGGAGGAAATTTAATACCCCTTTTTGGTTGAATTAATTAATTATAATATTAGGCTAGCTCTGGAGGCCCTTTTCTTCAGTGATTAAGTGAGCACATATCTTTAAAAGACTGCGTTGGTCTCTGGGGCCCTGGGCTTCTGAACCTTGGGGTGAAACAGAGAGAGATGTATTATACATGAGAGGACAGAGAAACACAGACCAGTCTACTCACCTCCACAGCAAGACACACCTTGTTCCTTATTTAGACCTTCAGTAGCGCTTGGCTTTCTTTACAGAGTCGCTTTCTGTCGCCTCTCTGCCCTCCTCTGGTCGCCTGGACGTTCAGCTCAGCGTGGCTTAAGCTTAACAAATTAGCACGCCTCTTTTCTCGGTGTGCACTGTGACACGTGTGCCTGTAATTGTGCAGTACACAGCTTAACTTAAAAAAAAGAGCAACTAATGCCAAAATGTAATGATACGAGATTGTGCATTGATTCTTGAAAGCGTAAAAAAAATCTGCAAGAAAATATATTCAACCATCAGAAATGAAAGGAATCATTATGCAGAGTGATCCCCTTTTGAATGCTAAATTATTGATGTATTAAGCCTGCAAGTAGCATTTTAAGGTTACGGGTCACCAAGGTGGTGCTAAGAAATTACAGACTACTGGGTGTATCTTTTTTAAATTCCTTCATGTTAGTCTATTTAGTTTTCGTGTATATTAGTGCTCCACTCATTCAGTTTTACCTCACTATTACTTTAAAATGTTAAAATCTGTATGAAAGTGCCATACAAATAAAGGTTTATCAACAGACTTATATATGTATTTTTTTTAACAATATTTATATATTTTTCAATGTAAAACGATCAAATAACTGCACATCTAAGTGAAAAGCACAATGACAATAGTCTGAAATTAAAATGTGCATTAAAAAATGAATAAAATTTAAATGACTTACATCATTTAAACGAAGTGTAAGGATTTTACAGCAGGAGATTTGAGAAAATTACAGTTGGTAAATTTCCAGTTCCGTATCGTTGGCCTCACAGCATAATTGCCTACGTCATATTTTGGCCAAATTGAGATATCTGCTCTACTTTGCTAATATTGTAGATTAATTTAGGCAGATATCTCAATTTGACTAAAGTATGACGTGGGCAATTGTGCTAGGAGGCTAACAATACAGTAAGTATACGTCTCTGTGGATATGCTAAGCCTAGCGCTCACTCAGTTGAGGAGCCTCCCAGCAGTTAATCATGTCAGGCATGTGTGTGTCAGTATGAGTGACAGGTGTTTGACATAAAGTCTAAATCATGGTTACTTAATGGCTGCTCCCTTCCTAAGTGAGGTCGACAATGGAGACAAAGAGGAAGGGCAGTGGCGACACAAAGGTGATGACAGGGTGGAAGAGAAAAAGATAGGATGCTGCAAGAGGAGTATGGGTGCCTGCACGCACGTGAATATGTGTGTGTGTGTGTGTGTGTGTGTGTGTGTGTGTGTGTGTGTGTGTGTGTGTGTGTGTGTGTGTGTGTGGCATAAACAGAACCAATACATGTGGAAAAAAGTTCCTGTCTGCACACTGCATTGACCTCCATGCTAAGGTGTTGTGGTCCAAAGCCAGTGAGTGCTATGAGAGCTTCTGACTAACACCCTCCATTTCACAACACACATGTATATATACACACACACACGCACACACACACAACCGTAGGCATCCTGCCCCCACTGCCTGACCCCGCTAAACATTCAGGTACAATTAATTATTCCTTCCTGATCTAACGAGCGCAGTGCACTGATTGGACACCCTGAGGGTGCAAGGGCACTATTTTAAAAACACTTTCCGTTCATGAATTTTAATCACTTCAAATGTATTGATAAATTATTAATTAAGTGACTTTAAGTGATGCCAGGTGGGCATAATTTCAGAAGGAGGAATAAAATGCCTTTTTGGGGCGAAATCCTGTGATGTGAAAGCAGAGCGAGGGAGCTTGTTATTTTTCTCTTAAAGCAGCTGTTTTATTTAAAAGGGATTTCTCTCAAAGTGTTCAACAGTCTACGGGGCTTATTTGGTCAGGCAGAAAAGACCCGCCATTTTGCAAAAATTAAGGCCATTTTTCATTCTTTGTTTTATTCCAGCTGTAGGGTTCTAGCAACACGAGTAGTAATCCTGACTGAATAGGATTTTTTTTTTTGCTGTATGGTTAGTGTGGTATTGATCCTTAAGAGGTCGTACCAAAACATATTTTCTGACAATTTTTTGCTTGTGTATCTAAAGTTTCAGAAGAACCTAAGCGTCACACTCCTAGTCATGCTTTGTGCCGAGTCCTCCTGCATGAATTTCACATAATATTTGCCAATCTTAGGTTAAGGTTTAAAAACTGAGACTGAATATCTCCGTGACTCCTCGTGGCAGGTTCGGAGTAAAAATACAGCATGTTTAAGTGTGGGTTCCTGTGTGTATGTGCCACTGGTGTCTGTTCTGCATGTTCTATAGGTTAACCTGCCGAACAAGACCCGAGCGGGAACAGCGCAAATTACAAATTACCTCCCTTATTAGGCCTGACCCCAAATTTCCTTTCATGAATATTCATTATAGTGGCTGCTCTGCATGCCAAGAAATGAATTTGCCCTCTTCACAGAGTGGACTGTGAATAAGGAATGATTAATGGAATTCAACATGGTATGAATCCATCATTTCTGGGATGGAGGCTGGCCTGGTAATAAGGATCCAATTAGAGCCACAGTGGGTGGGACACAGCGGGAACCATGGCAAGACAGAGCTTGTAACACCTACACACACACACATACACATACACATACACACATACACACACACACACACATTTATGTACACACTAACACACGTTTTGCATTTTTTAAATATCCAACATTCATTACAAGAAAATATAAAAGTATAAATTTGTTACAAGCAGAGCAAAACTTTAACAGCTCCTTCCTCCCTTTGTACTCCTTCTTCTCACCTGGCTTACAGCCGACTTTTGGGTGGCACGGAGCAGCTTCGCACTCCACCTCTTTCACCCGGTGCACCTCACCTCTCAGCAGGGCGGTTTTAGCTCCGCTGGCACCTCCACCTCTCCTGGTTAATTTCATGTTCCGGTGCGTCCTGAGACAGCTCATCCTGCTGCCAAATATTTGTGTTGGGAGACCAGCTTAATCTGGAGCTGGCTAACCATTCCCATCCATGAGTTCACCCACACAAACACAGGGACCATCACACAGTTATCAGCGCACAGGTAGGTTTGTGTGTGCACAGATGCAATTTGTGTATAGGAATGAATGTGGAGCCTCTGATATCAGTGTGTAGCTTCTACCCTCTTGGCCAGTTTGTCAACCATTTGGCCAAGTTACAGAAGATTAATGGTGCATCTGTGTTTACTGCTCAAGCACAACTGCTGTGTTTACAGGTGAATGCATCAGTGAAAAATATCCTTGCTTTGTAGAAGAAAAAAATGTCTGAGATCTCCCTCACTTACTTTGGGTTTGTGTAGGAGCTCTGTGCAAGGGAAATATATTGTTCTACTAAGTCCATGTTAATTGAAAATAACCCATGTTTCACCTGTGGCCAATGTAAATTCCACTTCCTGGAACATCTTTATTGTCCATTCATCTATTTTCCCGTGTCCTCTCTCCTCTCCCTGGCTTTAATGAGGTGTTCAGTTCGTCTTCCTCATAAACTAAAACCTTTTAGATGAATTACATCTCCTTAAGATTCATCTCCAGCGCCATGGCTTCTTTTCCCCTTTTATGATTGTATTTAATCCACATCACATCTTTATTCAGAACAAATACCCCCGTATGACACCTTGCAGAGCGCGGGCAGAGAAGAGGAATGTTTCAGTGAAAGTAGAGAGAGAGACGTGAAGATGTGCCAGCACAGCCGGCTCAGCCTGCTCTCTGATGATATCCTCGATAAGACTTTTAGCTAATTACTGACTGCTGCCTGTGAATGCAGCCTCAGTGAAGAGAAAGGCAATGAACCTGCCTGCTAGCTCAATAGAGAGGCAGCAGGAAAAAAGAAAGGGGACGCGGCTGTTGAAAGAGAGACAGATTAACATTTGTTCTTTTACATGCCTCCCTCTGCCACACACACAATAACTTTGCTTATACTAATTAACAATTAGCAAAGACTGGTTGGCTAATTGTGTTATTGCTCCTAATCAAGAGGCTAATTACCAGAATGTCAATTCAGATTTAATTACTAAGTGCTTTGTTAATTCCCACTGAGCATAAGTTACCCTTTCTCTCCCTCTCCCTCTCTCTCTCTTTCACCACCTTCTCTGCCTCTCTTCCCCCCTCTTCCCTTCCTTTTCCCCTTGTTCCAAGTTGAACCTTGAGTGTGCTCTGAGGTCCTGTGTTGGGACTGGGAGGAGTGGGTAAATACAGAGATAAATGAGGCAAGGTGTTTGAGCAGGGGGACCTAGAGGCAGAGGCATTAATGAACAAGTTTTTACCACCGGGCCTCCAATTAGCTAACTCTCTCCCACCAACATCACAGAGAGGACAGATCCACAAAGATCCACTCACACAGCCTCCCCTCCTCACCGCCTCCTCCTCGCCAGCCCCTCACAGCTGTCCCCGACACTCCAGCTGCACTGAGCCCTCAACTACAACCTGCTTGTGAATCAGCAGGTGCACTTAAGCAGTTTTAATGATTGTATAGATTAACTATTTAACATAGATCAGTTCATTTCTTCCACAAATGGAAGAGTTTTATTTTAATTTCTTGCAGTGCTTTTTATTTTTTAATGACAAGCTGTTTTTAAAAATGGAACACACACACACACACAGATATATATATATATATATATATATATATATATATATTATCCTCACAGTTTGTATGTGCACACAAACTTCTCTTGTTTCACTGACTTGACTGTTTTTACCTGCCTAATTCTCTCTGCTGATCTATGAGGCTCTCCCTCACAGCTTGGGGATTTTAACAGGGAATTAAATGGTCATTACTTGTCTCCCTGCCTTGGACGAGGCACTGCAAATCACAATATATCATACACACGTGCATACTTAATCACATTCCCAATGTGTGCTACATTTGTTCGGTCCAAGAAAGCCATTTGTCTCTCTGTGTTTTTCAGTTTTACACGCTTAAACACTAAACGATCGGTGTCTAAAGGAACACCATGTTTAAACGCAGATCTTGTTGTGAACCTTGCTTATCTGATACCTGCCTCCGTGTTGCAGGCATGTTATTCAGCCACAGTTTGGTGCTGTTGTCTTACTCATTATTCATCCCCTGGACCACTGCTGAAGATGGGGGTGAACGCATGCATGCGTGTGTGCACACACAAACACACGCACACGCATCTGTGTCTCAAAAAAGAGCAAGCGCTTTCACTCTCCTCTCTAACTGCCTGGCTCCTCATACTCCTGCCAAAATACCATAAGACAGGGTATAATATATATAATTATCCCCACTTACATTAGCCATTATGCCAGTGGAGCATTGCCTGCAGAATGACACACGACCTGTCAAGACTTCATTCACGCCATTAATAAGCGTCATTAGTGTCTGCTTTGAATACCCCTCTTGCACACTGCAGTCATTTCAACATGTCATAGATTTTAATTTGAGGGTAAAAATAGCTGTGAGGATATTATGCACTCTCCCAGCCAGTCTTTGTGGTCTTCTGATGGGGAGGAAGTTCACAGTGTGACCTTGGATTTTCTCTTTATTGGAATTAGAACCATTACTGTTCTTTAGTGCTGGGGGCCAGCTACTAGCACCAAAGCTGCAATGCTTAGTGTGTGCCTTCTTTTGTGATGTCCATCAACAGCATTTGAAATCAGAATTTCAAACCATTAGTTTGTCACAAAGGATGTTGAGGAAAATGACCATCCTGTGCAGGGTTATGAAAAGTGGGTTTACGGCACTAAATCATTTCAAAATAATGCTTATCAACCGTTTCAGCCACCACCTTACAAAAGTCAGGGTTGTGTGCTAATAGTAAGGCTTTACCAATAACTATAAACATAAAATGTAAAACATATGAAATAACAAATGTTCATATATGGATATATAGTCTTGAGCCAGCACTTATTTCTTTAAGTAGCCTTTAAATGTTTAAATCTGTCAAGAGATCCCACACTGCTTCAGTAATGTTGCGGTCCGTGCTCTGGGGAGGGCAATCCATGACTGACAGTGTTCACTTGTGCGTTCTTCTATCCAGCTGGTATGATGGATTAAAATCTGATGGTACTTTTCTGCATTCATAATTACATAGTTTGTGACAAGATTCCCAACACCACTTGGTGAGATGCAGCCCCAAACCATGACAGAGCCTCCGCCGTGTTTTACAGATGGTTAATTACACCATGCACCTCTCTGCTGACCTCCTCCACACATATTGATGACAATTTCAACCCAAAACATCAAATTTGGATTCATCACTCCATCAGACCTGTTGCTGCTGATTTCCAGTCCAGTTCTTGTGTAATTTGGCATACCTCAGCCTTTTCTCCCTGTGTCCCTTCCTTAAGAATGGCTTCTTGACAGCCATCCTTCCACTGAGACCATTTCTGATGAGGCTTCAGTGAACAGTAGATGGATCAGTTGAAGGGTCAGATGCATTTCTCAGGTACTGTGTCTGGTCTTTTTTTTATTTTTTCATCTATTTCTTAAGGACATGACTTTCAGCAAATTTCATCTGTTGGTGATTTTTTTTTCTTCTCTTTTTCTTTTCTCAAATCTGTTAAGGACACACTGCTGAGATATGCCAAGTTTTGAACTCTTTGAGAATCACCTTGTTGCTATTTTATCCCTGTCAAACTGTGCTATCTTTGGCATTTTTATGGATTTAACTAAAGAAAAGTGAAAAAATCTGTGACAGGCTGCTAATAACAAAGTGCCTAAAGATAAAATTTAAAGTAGGTTTTTCACTAAGTTGTCTGTGTAGACACAACACTGATTCATCCCATGAGCACCTTTTTTTGGTCACATAGGGTGGGTTAAGTGGCTTAACAAAAAAAATCCCCTGAAAAGTCACAAGAACTGGACTGAAAATAAGTGAAAAAGCAGCTAATGTCTAAACAAAATCTTTTTAAGACATTCAGAAAGCCTGGAGAACTGTTGCTGCTATTTTGACTTGATTTATGGACTCATTAAACACTTAAGCAATAACTTTGGCCTTTTCCCCCCATTTCAAAATCTTATTTAATAGAGGATGGTGTCTATTCTGTAAACTACTGTGCCATTTAGAGTGGAAAGATAAAAAAGCAGAATACGTTTTGTGGCGTTGCTTGCCACCTATTTGACTTGTCCTATGGTTAGTCTCTGAGTGGTTTCACAACTAAGAGGTAGATGGACAAGCAAACAAACTAGCAAGCCTTCACAAACCACTGGGTCACTTTATATTTGCTATGTCAACTAATTAGACAGTGGGTGGTTTGACCATTGCTCCACTGGTCTACAAATCAAAGTGTCCAGATACTGAACCTCAAATTGCCCCCATTGTGTCCATCAGTTCGTGAATGTGCTTGAATGGTTGAATGTGGTTAATAAAACTAAAAAAGAGCTCTATGAATGCCAGTCATCTTTTCATCTTTTATGTGCTCTCTATGGTGTTATTGCATATGGGATTGCAAGACAGTAGCCCCCGTCATTTAGAAACACATACATCAAGCTAAATATGGTTAATATGCGCTAAAGGCGATCAGTGACATGTCAAACTCTTGTTATTTTTTCAGTGAATAGCTCGTCTGCAGCATGCATATTCATATTCTATGCAAAATGTTTTGTGTCTTCAAAAATATTATGAATACATTTTTAAAAATGCTGCAAAATCATGCAAATCCAGTCTTCTTATTCCACACAGAAAACTGTCAACAATTAAACACCTTTTGAAACATCTTTCCAGCACCCGTTGAGTAATTCTACTCTGTCTGAGTGCTAAATGCTACAAATAATGTTTTATCACAGAAAAAGGACTTTTTTCTCATTTTACTTGTTGTTGCTCTCATCCTCGACGCCTCATTTGATGCAGGCAGGGCAACTTTTTCTCATATCAAGACCTAAATCTGCCTCCCCAGCTCAAGATAATTCACCCACAACAGTGTAAGATATCTTTAGAAAATCTATATTATCTCCAAGAGATAGTGTAGGATAACTACATGCTTACTATGTTACTCTTACCCTCATTTCAGTGCTGATTAAGTGTTTATCGAAAGCGTGCGTGTGTGTGTGCACCCATCTGTGCCAGTATCTCAGAGCATTTCAGAGTGTGTGCTCTTTAAAAATGTGCCTCTCTGTATATGTACCACATCACCTCAGGAATAAGAGACACCGGGGAATCTCCCCACAGGTACAAGACTTGATGAGTGTGTATGCCTGTGTGTGCGTGAGACAGAGAGAGAAAGACTGTCCCACAGGTATGATCGTGTGTGTGTGTGTGTGTGCCTCTGTGTGACTGTCCCACAGGTACAGAGAGTGTTTGAGCCTCCTGACAGGCTGTGTCTTTGATCGTTTGGTGAGTCAGTCCTTGCTTGCCTCGCCTGTGTGCAACTGCTGTAGGGGCTAATTAACCAATGAAAGGACTTAATCACTAGAGCCTGCTGTCAACTGTACACCTTGGCTTGCTTTCAGAAATAAAAAGGGAGGTGGGGGCGTGGGGGTGCGGTGGAAAGGAGGGAACTAAAAAGAGGTGTTTATTTCATTTTTCATATGAAAAGTGGCTATGTGTTCAAATAACGTTATTACACTGATCAGTTCTGCAGTTAACCACATGGTATCTTTAATTTCTTTCTGCAGTGAGAATTATCGGAGGGACATTTTTATAAATGACTGGGAGAAAGAAAGAAAAAAAAAGGAAAAAAGAAAAAAAAGACACAACCATTAATCCTGATCAGTGACCCATGACAGCTTTCTTCTGAAAAAGATAGAAGGGGGAAAAGAATGGAAAAAGAGAGGTGAAGAGAGGAGAGAGTAGGAGAGGAGAGGATGGGTATGGACGACTGACTCACCATGAACCTCTCCTCCATGTAAAGAGCCAATTAAAGCCAGGAGAAGCCTCTCTTGTTGTCCCAGTTACCTGCAACATGGTGCCCCCGTCTCCTCTAACACTCCCCTTCTCTCACCTCCCATCAGCCAAACTGCCAGTCTGGCATTCATGCTGTCATGGCTGCTTTACCTTTGCCCTCCCCCCCCCAGTAAACATACATTACATAATACAAACTCATGTGTGTGTGTGTTTGTGTACGTGTGTAGTACTGAAGATGATGACCTGCAAGTGGCCACTAAATTTACTTTGTATTCACAAGACCCTGTAATTAGAGAAACAACGTCAAGCACAGAGCTGAGTATTTTCACTCTGGATTTAACCCTGCTGTTCAACTCTGAGAGGCAGTGTGTGTGTGTGTGTATGTATGTGTGTGTGAGTGTGTTTTAATTGGTTTTTGTTGTCACAAGCACTGTGATCTGCCCTTTGTAGGCTTCTCTGACTTACTGTACTGAGGGTGTCATATTTTTGCAGGCTGATTTATTTATGTGCTATTAGCTACAACCCAGTAAATTGTGACATTAGTTTATTAGTAGTTTGCAACTTTGCAAAACTTAAATTGAATTACTGGTTTTTGTTTATATAAAATTTATTTTCCTGAATTAAAAAAAAAACATAGAAATTTTAATATTTTAATGGAAATGTAAGGAAACTAATATAATATCATGTAATAATTAACGTTTTAAGAAAATGTTCCACAAACACCTGCTAAAATAAAAGTTTGGGTTTGGTGATTGCCTTCCTAAAAATGCCACAAATTCCGAGAAATATATATATATATATATATATATATATATATATATATATATTTATTCAAATCAAACCAGCTTTACTGAAAAAGCATCTGCACACATTTGCGAATAAAATAATCTTATTACACATGTTTAAAAAAAAAAAGCTTTTAAAAATCAGCAAAAATTGATCTTCCTATTAAAATGTTCCCAACACATTTAAACAACACGGATTTCTTTTTTTTTCCAGAGGAGCAGGTGCGCACAGAGACACTTCAGTCAACTTCCTGCAACTCCGAAACTCAACACCCACAACTTCTATTAAAGACACCAAGGACCATCAGGACAATGCAAGGTCCAACCAAATTATATGCAGCATTTAAAAAAAAGAAAAGAAAAGCAAAACAGATAGACCTATTTGAAAGAAACTACTGTACTACTTTAATTTGAATAGTTATTTAGCCAGCAATATACACTTACACAATAGCTCAAGTGGACAAAAAGCTTACAAAAACCTTGACAATATACAGGCTGAATATAGTCAGGCCATTGAAACGGGTAGACAAAGGCAAACCTAGCAACCAACAGAAAAGAGGCTCAGAATTTAATCTGCATTTGGGTAATGCAGACTTCATGTCCTTGCAGAATGCCCCAGTTATAAAGAAATACAAGAACAACATTATACAGCCACAGTCTCATACCAAAACCCCCCCCCAAAAAACACTGCTTTTTGTAGTTGTTTTTTAGTTAGTCTGATTGTTTTTAGGGTTCTAATAGCAGATATGTGTTTCTACAGATTTTTTTTTAAAATAAAATCATTAGTATTGGTATTAGCATTTTAAGTCAATCAAAAATAAATGACATCACTATTTAATATAGCTCCAGGCCAGACCCAGGACACGCTGGAGAGATTATATCTCTCAGCTGGCCTGGGAACGCCTCGGTGTTCCCCCGGATAAGCTGGAGTAGGTGGCTGGGGAGAGGGAGGCCTGGGTTTCACTGCTTAGGCTGCTGCCCTGGCGACCCGGCCCCAGATGCGCAGCAAAAAAATGGATGTAAATGGGTGGATATTTATATTTAATACACATATCAAATACAGTCAAATCTACAAGATTTAAATAATTGTATGTTGCAACTTTAAAATGGTTTCTCTTGTCAGTACTTTCACATTAATGCAACTTGGCTTGAGAGCGACACCTCTCTGAAGAACAAATCTTGTTTTTTTGACAGCAAAAAAATTAAGAATCCATAACTCCTGATAAAATGGAGAGAAAATGGGACATTTTTTTGAAACTTATCACATCAGGAAGATCACAGATGTAGCAAAAATCCATCAATGACAGCCCTGTTCCACTTACATAAGTGTACTAGTAAAATGAGTCAGCATGCAAAACAGCAAAGACTTCAGACCTTATTAGTTACTGCTGTGTAAGTGCCACAAATGCAGACGTTTGAAAAAATATATTGTGCCAGCAGACTATACGTGGTCGTACAAGTCAGAACAAGGAGCAAATCCACAAGCCTCTGTCCCCTAGTTAATTCAATCATGATTTTTGAAGAGTAAACTTTCCTATGCAGACAGAACTAGTTCAGTCTGAAACTTGGAAATAAAGAAAAGATGGAAGGGGGTGATGGGATTTGAGAAGAGAAGCAGAGAAGCCATTTAAGAAGGCAGACAGATAAGAACAGATGGTACAGAAGAGAGGACTAAGTGGAGAACTAATAGACGGTGTGGGAAAGTGATGAGAAATGAGTTGCAGGCTAAATACCCCCCCGCCCCATTTCCCTTCTCTCATTCTCTCCTTCAGCTCTCCTCTGAATATGAGTGACTGACAGGGATGTTAAGTGCCGTTTGACACCAAAGATGGAGGTGACTATGTGAAGGTAGCTATCTGACTGAGAGGTCTTCAGTGTGTATGTGCGCGCGTGTGTCAGAATGGGGTTGTGTAATGAATTAGAGACATGGGTCCGATTAAAATGACTGGTAATTTCTCTGGGGAGATGAGAGCCTGGAGCAGCATGAATCAAACGACTGCTAGGATGACTCACCAACACCATCTCCTCTACCCTCAGGCAGAGATGAGGCTTGGACAGAGAGGACTGCAGAAAGTGGACAGCACACTGAAAGAAGAATTTGGAGAGGCAAAAATAACGGGGGGTGGGGAGCATAGATGCATGCAGGGTGACGCGAGAAGGATGCATGGCATGTGCTATCCAAAGAAGAAAGGGAGACTCAAGGAGTGAGATTAGCGTTCGTGAAGAAATAAAGTGAGACAGAGGTGACTAGTAGATGGGATGGGGTGGGGTGGGGTGGGGTGGGGTGGGGGGTGGGTGGGGTGGGTGGGGGTGAATGGAAAGGTCTCAAGCATCACTGGTTTCAGTCTGTTCTTACCATTCCTGCCTCTGGCCTCATTGCATGTGACAGCAGCATGGCTAAATTACCTCATGCTAGCACTCAAATTAAACAGGGCATATAGTGAGAGTGAGAGACAGTGAGAAAGAAAGGGTCAGAAAGAGAGAGAGCAACAGTGTGTGTGTGTGTGTGTGTGTGAAGATGTTCATGAAAAGAGTGTCCATGGTCACATTAATGCAATTTCTCTCTCGATCCCTCCATTCCCTCAGCCCAGCCCTGGATAATGAGCTAGCGAATGCTCCCCCGACCCCCCACTGGGCCTACCTGCTATGCACAAAAGGCTCTGAACGCTATTTTTGGAGCCCCTCTTCTCATTTATTTCCTTGATTTGGTGATGATAATAATCATTGTGGCTTCAGGTGCCATATTCAAATTAACTGCCATTCCTCCAGTGCTATCGGCCCAGCATCACCCTGCCTGCAAAAAGTGTCCCTGCACCTCCTCTGTCTGCTCCCTCCACTCCTCCCCTCCCTCACCTCTCCTAGAAGCAATACAAAAACCATTGAAGCAGTGCGGCTTGATATGTTGCCTTGTTGAGCTTATTCAAATCAGGTGTTTGAAAACTAACCTTGTTTGCACTGTACCGTCGTGTGGCAGAGCATCTACAATTGACAATTTACTGATACAGGCCTGTAAGAGGGCTGGGTGCAGCAGTGCTGTGAATATGAAATGAATTAGATTCCCGCCTGTAGTTATTCAGATCAGAGTGTAACATGATAGCTTACATGAGTGGGTTTGAATGGAGGTCTAACTAAATAAATTTGATTTGGAAAGGGTGTGTTTGGCAGATTGTGCCACTCACCAGGTGCTGCCACGGATAAAGCAAGCAGTTTATTGTACATAATAGGATGCAAGAGTCTTTACATATACATGAATTCTATTAAGCATCGCTGGCACTGGAGGGAGGCACAAAAGGCAGCAGCGCTCACTGCGAGGAGGTGAGGGAGCTGCTCACATCCATCAGCCTGATAAAGAGATTTGTGTGCGTAATTCTCTCTCTCACTCTCTGTGTTTGTGTGTGTGTGTTTCTGTTACAAAAAAAAAAAAAAAAGGCCGTTGTGCTGTCACTGTCACTTTGCACTTTTTTTTTAGGAACAAAGAAAAATAAAGTGTTTCTGTGAAACAAAACACCTGGGGGATAGCTGTCACTGCAGAGATTCTTCACAGTGCGAAAACAGATATGTGTGTGTGCACGCGCAGGCTGTCACGTTGGTGTGTGTAGGTTTAACCTAGGGCTGGTTGAAATCTTGGCTGATGTGAAAACTTTTTTTTTGTCAAAATATTTGTGCAGCCTGCTACAGTACCAGTGGAGTCTTACATTTTTCAAACAGGTGAAGTTTTCAAGAAGTAGAACAGGAGTGATTTCTCCACTCTGTGACACTTCCATATGGGGGTATCTGTGTGTTTTATCTACTTCAGCTTCAGCTTCAGCAGCTGCTGTGGGTGATCCAGGCTGGTCGGGGCTAATGGCTGACTTGTTTTCTGGTCCAGCTGAGCTCTTAATTACACGATTGAGCTTGTTATAGCCTAATTAAAATGGTAAAACACAGGGCAGAGGGAGAGCGTGTGAGTGAGTGAAAGAGCAGCAAGAGCGAGGGAGTGAGTTAGACTAGCAGCAGTCAATCCCGCTCTCTCTCTCTCTCTTTCTTTCCCTCCCCCTTTATTAAACTGTTAACCCACAAGCCCCCCAGTCTGCCCCTGGCTATTTGGAACAGGCCGCGAACTGCAGCTGTAATCAGCAGGCCTACATTTCAATAACACATTTTATCATTTAACCTCTAGTTATACACATTAAGGTGGCAGACCATGTTCCATTTGGGGAATTGAAGTAGGGAATTTGTGTCGATAAGAAAGTTAAACACAAAAACAAAATTACCAGCCAGTTATTACAGGAGCCTGAGGACAGAGAAGAAGTTCACCAAGTTTGTATCAGAAACTAAGACACAAAGGGGGGGTGGGGGGGGCTTAGCAAGAGAATAAGGACGAAGAGTGTTTTTGTTGTTCAGTTTTTAAGAGTATACTTTTGGGTCAATTAACAATAAAGATCAATTGATATCGCTTTATCCTTTCTTCTGTGAGTTTTAGCCTGCAGTAATGAGATAAATATTTATGAAGGCAGAAAGTCCCCTGCCTCTCCTCCTTGTGTCAAATGCTGTGCATGATCAAAGGCTCAGCCCCAAAAAAACACACGACACACTAAAAGCATCAAGGCTCTGTTGGCATTGTTTTTCTGCTGTCCCAGAGCTCAAACACAGAAAACTATTCTTAACACCCCCCACCCCCCACACTCACACACACAGTCCATGGGAGAATAAAAAAAAAAAAAAAAACTGCAGATAGGTTTGGGACCAGAACACTGTCGCTTTAAGATAAAATATTCTATCTTCTACATCATAATTATCTCCTTAAGGTAGAAATATTAGCATATCCACCAATCTTATTATCTGAGAAATTGGCTCATTAAGTCAGCTCGCTCCCCTTGTGCCCACCTTGTTCTCCATTGTCCATACTTCATCAGCAGAGGGAGGCTGCCGAGTGGCATTCTGACTGACAGGAGGCACGCAGCACTCGGAGCGGGCCTCTGTGGGGACTGGCTGGGGCCGGTGCGGGCTGAGGGCACAGCAATCCAATGCTCTGCAAGGGAAAAAGAGGAAGAGATCAGTGGTGCTGAAGTCAGATCTCAGAAGAAGCTCTCCCTTGAGATGGGAGGAGAGTGCTTTGACCAACACAGCTTCATAATGCCTTGTGATTGGTGAAATTTTAAGGTTGCAATTGTAGGTAGCGATTTAGGAACAATTGATCAATATTGCTTTCTGTGAAATAAAAGTTGCTGAACATGTTTTAACCTTCGTGCTTGGTGTGGCTGCTTGTGAGGGAGGCTATCAGTGCAACCCTGCCTGGGGATGAGAGCTAAACCCTGGACAGAGACAGTGTTCAAAGCCCAATTTATGGTCTTAAAGAGCAAAGCATACATTTGCTTAGTAATCAGAAAGACAGGCTTTCCAAATTACATTTCCTGTGCTATTAGATATTAATGACATGCTGGAGAATAGCCCTGGCCTCTAATCTGCAGGATTTAATCCCTGGAATGAAACCTGACACCCATGGAGGCTAATGAAATCATTATTTTAATCCAGGGAAATGTCCCCCATAAGCCTGCAGCTTTAGGAAACCGCAGGAAGCATAGCAGACTGTGTAACTGGACAACGCAGTGCAGGATAAGATCAGGCAGAGGCAGAGGATTGAAAGGTCAGGTAAAAGTAGAAGAGATTAGAATATTAAAAAAGAAACAAACAACAAACAAACAAAAACCCAGAAAGGGCAGAAATGGAGCATCTGAAAAAGGGAGTAAGGCTGCAAAATTATAGTGTTGCTTCAGTGTGTGATTAAAGATGAGCCAATCTTTGTGATGTTTCTCCAGAACACAGAGATGCTTCCACACGCTACAGGAGCTCCCTCTCCCCCAGCCTCTCCCTCAGCCTCCGTCTGTGGCTGCGTGGGATTGAGTTGTTAATTAGAATCGTGGCCGGGCCAAATGAATTCAGACCTTCTTCCCTTCTTCTTCTGTAATGGTGCTGCAGACCCCAAGCTGTGGGCTTTAATTCTCCTCTCATCAGTAAGATGGAAAAAAAAATCACCTCACTGCCATTCAGCTCTGCCACTCATTAACCAAGCCAAGAAAAGGTGATCGGCACAATGGAGTATTATGTTTTTTTCCCCCATCATCATTTTTTTTTTGATGGCACACATATGCATAGAAATCATTCTTTAACAAAATGTGTGCATATGTGCAAGATTGAAAAAAGAGGGGGGGGAGTCCTGCTGGTATTTCCTCTTTTTTTCACGTCGAGAGAGTTTGAATATGCAATGATCTGACTGATTTTATAATAAACGATCCACCAAATAGAATTGCATCCGTAGGCGCATACTGTCGCTAAAAACATGTGTGCATGTGTCTCTGATGAGCCTGTGTGCCTAAATACTTATGAGGGTGCAGCCACTCAGCTTGTGTGTATTAACAGGCCATGTGTGAGGCATGAGGGTCGAGTTGTGATATGCTTAACAGCCAATTTACAAAGGTCAGGTGAGTGGGATCAAACGGGTGGGAAGATCACACCTCACACTCCTAAATGAGAAACAATCATCCCTCCAAAGGTCACCCAGACACAACCAAGGATTAGAATAATAGAGCAGGCCTTCTGCTCCTCTTTCTCCCTCTCTTTTGGCTCCTTATCCTCCTCCTCTCCACGGGGGAGTACAGAGAAAGCAGAATGAGACACCTCTCTTTATTTATTTCTGCTTTAATTCTCGTTCCTCATTTTCTTCTTCTTCTTGCTATATTTTTTTAACTATATAATCTTATTGACCTCTGTTTGAAGATGACCACCATCATCTCCAAAGTTTGAAAACAAATTTTCTCTCTGAAGTATGCATATGCATATAATATAATATATTATTTTTATTTAAATTTTTTTAACCCAAAAAACAATTATAATTTTGAACAACTAAGTTTCCAAACTTTAAAATTAATCTACAATGTAATTTAAAGACTGAATTACATTTCCCAGACTAGTCCTGGCTATGCAGATGTGTTTATTTTATTTTATTTTTCTAAATTCACTATTATTACCATATGTCAGGGGGGAAAACCATCAATGTCCACAGCAAAATAAAGAAAAATTTTTCTGAACAAATGAAAATGAGAAGCAGTAAAAACCTTGTCCAGCCTCCAGAGACCAACAGACACAAAGTGAAGCAACAACAGGGGGCAGTGTTGGGTCATACTAAACAACAGCCAGCTGTCTGTCCACCCTTCTTTCCTTCTTTCTCTCCCTCTCTCTGGCCGGAGTCCAGTCTCACCACCTTTCAGGATTAATTACACTTTTTCAATTAATGTTCTAATGAGAGCTGCTGGTGCAGAAGTCTGATAAGGCAGTTAGGGAGTGAATGAGAAACACACACACACACACACACACACACACACACACACACACACACACACTCAGCAGAAATAGACACCGAGAGATGCACTGCCTACAATGACAGATTGGACATAACAGAGGCTAATGGAGCTGATACTGTGCAGTTAGTGGCAGAGATCAGGTTTGCTAAAAACGGACTGATGTGAAGAAATAAACGCGCGCGCGCACACACACACATATTAAACACGTGATAGGATAATAAAAAGATTTAAAACAAACAAGGAGCAAGTTGTGATGACACAGCCCCACACTGCAATCTGGGTTTCCATGGTAATGAGCTCAACTGGTTCAGCTGAGCTTCGCATGAACTTTGCCGGCACGCACCAGGGGACCTGTCAAGTATAAATTAGTGCAGTTGATTTGTCACAAGATGCCCCCGAAGGTCATTAATTGGTCAGTGATTGGAGGTTGGCATGTCATTTATATGAAGGTAATTTGCATAAGGCAGTAGACCCCCCCCCCACCAAAAAAAAAAGAAAAAAAGAAAAAAAAGAAAGCCTTACAGATTCTATAGGGTGAAGCCTACTGATGATCTTCTACCATGAAGTGCAGCTCAGCACAGAGCATCCTATAGGAATACATAGTCCTCTTGCCTTTTACTTGTATACAAAGCTTCAAGGCCACATGCCAGAGAGCAGCCCAATAAACAGGAATAATAGAAGTTAAAAAATGTTTTTATCTCACTGAAAACATCCGCAAGTTTAAAAGGCATACAATTTCACATCCGTGTTATGAACAATATGCTTTTGAATATGAAACGATGTCTTGTCAAATACAGTACATTCATATCGTTTTAAAATACGGT
This sequence comes from Pterophyllum scalare, assembly GCA_024447675.2. Classification (NCBI taxonomy): domain Eukaryota; kingdom Metazoa; phylum Chordata; class Actinopteri; order Cichliformes; family Cichlidae; genus Pterophyllum; species Pterophyllum scalare. The sequence continues at coordinate 97,536 of JAMQGT020013224.1, read as the reverse complement.
AACTCACAGAAAGAATAAGTACGTTTTTGCAAGGACGATAATGAAAATCAGCGGAGATATGATGAATCTTAAAGAGGCCTATTGTTCAAGAACCAGACCTAGATTGAAGGTCAAAAAGAGAGAGAGGGGAAAAAAAAAGGAAAATCCCTTACTTTTCCCTATGACATGCTTTTGAAAGTGTGGAGGCCGACTGTTCTGGGAGGACTGGGAGGACAAAGGAGGAGGTAGTGATGGTACGTGCATGTGTGTGTGTGTGTGTGTGTGTGTGTGTGTGTGTGTGTGTGAGAGAGAGAGAGAGCAAGAGAGACACAGGCAGTGAATGAAAGAAGAGAGCGCAGAAATACAGTTTTTAATTTTAAATAAAACACTGAATGTGATTCTTACTCTGACTAATCAGAGGAAACCATTACATTACATTTTACTCTTTTAAAGATAATATGAATTAATAGCGCCTTGTCTGTATATGCATTAGTCCGTATATGCATTAGTTAGGAGTTTGTTAAATTAGAATTCCATTTTCTCTCATGTACTTACACAGTCTTCACCAAAGGAGAATATGAAAGTATGAGTGTGAGATTACTTCTTTCTCCGATGCTGCTGCTGCTGCTCTCACTGCCCCAACCACACAGACACAAAAACACACTTATTCACTCACTTTCATTCCCCCCGTTTCATTTTCTTTCTTTCTTTTTGTGTCTCTCTCGCGCTCTCTCTCTCCGTCTCATTGCACCATAACCACAGAGAGATGAGTTCAAGCCACCATTAAAGCGTTAAAAATTTAAATATATATATAAAAAAAAATCTTAACGCTCTTTTTAATTAAAAAGGATCCTAATAATCCACATCATATTATACGTCGCAGATTCATCGGTCAATTTAATAACAGTGAGGCTTTTGGATCTTAATATCTCTGCTACCAGGTTTCCTTCATAACTGAGAGCCCGTGTTAATTACAGCAGAGCCTAATGGTGGGGAATATTCAGGGCCTCTCCATGTTTTGATAAATGGCTTTCCACTAAGATTTATTCCTAATTATCTCATTTGTCTTTCTCCATTACTTTTTATAGCTTAAATTTATGAAGTCATTAAGACGTTAGTGGGCCTGATAATGATTAGGAGAAGGAATTGTATGAAAGTGAATTATATGAAAATGATTATGGCTAAAGGAGTGTTTAAAATGAGGGCTGCGGAAGCCCGGACGTGTGTGTTAGTGTGAACGTGAGTGTGTGCATGAGGTACATGGCTTTGTTTGAAGGTGGCACACGCTGTCCCCCACCACCAGCACCACCACCACAACCACCGACACCCCTATCCTGACCAGTTAATGCTGCCACCTTGCACCAGTGGAAATAACCGTGATGAAACATCTTTGTCACTTTCTTCATTCCTCTGTGTCTCTCCTCCCTGCTGGCCTGCTTCAGCTCATATCTGTGCTCCATCTATCTGTCTGGTCTTACTGTGTTAACGTGGGGCAATGTTCTCTCTGAGTAATGAGAGATAATCTCTTTCTCTAACACACTTCTACAGACACAAACAGACTAAGTTTTTTTTTTTTTTTTTTTTTTTGCACACTGCAGCTAGACTGGTGTTTAATTTCATTTGCCTTGGAAGATAATGAAATGTATAAATACAGAGGCCCACGTCTGCATCTCTGGCTGGAGTTTTACAGCAGAAGGACTCCTAACACTATCGCTGAGACACACAGTTTTGCCAAAATTCCCGCCTATGTGCCACAGCTGGAATTTTGATCTTAAAATACACTTTTCTCAAACATACCAAGTTTTCCCTTCCATTGTTCTGGCCCTTCCTTGTTTCTCAGATTCCCTCACCCCGCCCTCCTGTACCTCTTCTTTTTAGCCTGACAGGCTGTGTGCCAGAGATCATAAGCAGCAGTGCAAGCCCCTGCTTAATGAATTAATTATTTGATTATTTAATCATCCAGAAGAAGAGCATCTTTAACACTGGTGTTAATTAGCCAACATCTGGGCCAGTCAGCGGGACAGCCACACAGAAACAGTGAGGAATACCAACACATGCTCTGACACTCCCTCTCTGTTAGGTGTCACAATCTGCATGCTTTTGGGCTTTTGTGGCAAAAAGAAGGCATCCAACTGTCATCATGCAAGCAGTGTAGGACAATAGCCACACATAAAATACATCCAGCCACTTTTTTTTTTTTTTACACTGGTATCATTTTCCATGCTCGCTTGTCAGACAAAATAAAATAACTAAGTATGTGAAACTTTAAACAAAATCCTGTCTCCATTGCTTTGTGTCTCTACACCGATTCTTCCCTCACCTTTACTCATCTTTACTCTCATGCAGTTCTGTCTCCCGCCAGTCGGAGGAGCAATGCCATTTCTTTTGACCTGATAAGATGCAGACCTTGATTTCAATTCTCAACGTCCATAATATGATCGTAATAATACATGCAGGTGTTGTGCTGTCCTGCGCTTTCAAGTAATAATAGCATGTGGCCTGCAAACTGCAAAAACAGAAAAAAAAAACTTATGTCGTAATATTGCATTTTTAATTTAAAGAAAAATTGTATTCTATTTGGGCTTTGATCACTGGAATGCATATGCAAAGCATCTCTCCCTCTCCCTCTTCTTTTGAGTCATCTATATTTAGAAAGTGAGGTTTGGTCCACTGAAAGCTGCAGCAGCAGCTACAGCAGCAGCCAGTGAAAGGATGGATGGAGAAAGTATATCTGTGACTCTCCAGTCTGATTAAGCCTACTTGAGTCTGGCGGGTGCTACTTCACACCGCCTTCAGTGGACGAGAGGGGGCTAGAAAGGTGTGTTTTCATGTGTAGAGTGAGTGGTGGAGGGGAGATGGAAGAGGGATTCCCTTTAATTGCAATCATTCTGGCAGCACTGCAGGGATCTACATGCCATGCATACAATTAAAGAGGAGAGGAGGAAGGAGAGGAAGGAGGAGAGGAGGAGAGGAGTTTTACTTCAAAACTTAAACATACACAAACTAAACAGTACATCAAACTGCTCTGAATGCAGTGTTTGTTTGGGTTCATCTCTAGCGAGCCCTAAAATCCTGACTGAATCATTGTACCGGAGCAGTGTTAGTAGCAGCATCTTGATTTCTGTGTGCCCATGTTTATATGTATGCTTTCTCTGTGTTGCTGAGGTTAATTGAGACACACAACTCATCTCTACCCTGATGAGGGTCAGAGCACAGAGGCAGATCTGCATCCCATTAATCTAACCCCAATTTATGCTGCCACACACTGTCAGTTGCAGCACTGCCTCATCTGCCCCTCCCACCCTGCGCTCTCACACATACACACAATGGTTCCCATTAATTTAGCCCCAATTTGTGTTGTCCTCCGCTGCTGTGATGCAGAGCATACACTCAGATTTGCAATCACAAGTGTTAATAGTAAGAACTCACACACTAAGCACCTCTGCTTTCTAACACACACTCACAAAGACAACAGTAACTCATGAAGAGTTTATATAGTTTACTTCTGACACCAGGACCGTGTGATCTGCTGGGCATAGCGTAGAATCAACTACAGTCGAAAGCAAGACTCTCAAAACAGCTCCCACACCGCTACACACTTTCCTTAGCAGCACGCACATGCAATATCTGACATCTGTGTTGCCTCTATTATGCCTGCATAAGTTCCTCACACAACAATGGCCTGACAGAAACTAAACCCTGCAGCACCCAGAAAAAGGAAAGGCAAATTAACCAGCTTCACTCTAACACTGAGGGACCATTAAAGTCGAAACGCCTGATCTCCCTGGCTGGTTTTTCCTCTGCGTCCTCTCCCTCGTTCCTCTCTCGTTTTCTCACTCTCCAGCAGGAAAGGTTAACCGTGAGAGGCTCTCAGAGACACTCCAGCAGACACACAAGTGATCTTTCCTTTAATTGGCTTTTCCACTCCCCTTCTCCTCCTCTCTTCTGCCTAGCAGGTCAGCACCGTCCACTGCAGGGCCTGACAGAGGAAACACACACACATACACACACACACACACACTCAGCACCACACCAAGGCAGCCAGGCTTAACTGAGGATTTGATGCACTGGGCAAGGTGTGTGCGCGCGCGTGTGTGTGTCTGTACACCTTTAAATATCTCCATCCGACCAGTCAATCTGTCATTAGTAATACAGAATAGCAGTACTGTGTAATTGAGCTATCTGGCTCTTGGGCCTCCATGATGTCCTCATCCATGAAGCAGCTGACACCGTGGCTTTGCTCCTCACTGTCACACAGAGAGGGCATACAGGAAATTCATAAGGAGAACACTGACAGCCGTGAAGCTATTATCAGCTATTGTGCAGTCTTTTTTTTTTTTTTTTTTTTACCAGCAATGAATCCTACAACCTTTTGCTTCCTCCCAAAAGAGAATTTCACAAAATGAAAATGTTTTGTAGGAGTAGGAAATGGGGGCATGCAACTTACGAAAACTACTTTCAGACAGACTTTAGACTCTGTCAGAATGATGAAAGAGATGCATGTATTCTGGCTCAAAAATTGTTATTATTACATGGTTGGATTAGAGCGCCAAGCTGAGCTCCCGCAACTGAAAACACTGTGGTGAAAAGTTATCCAATTCTATAACTTCTCATCACATCTGAAAAAAAAATGCTTAATTGTGTTCTTCTAAACTCAATCTGGCAGCCAGCAGATCTAGATAGGAGAAAGAGAATCACAGTGTGAAATGAGCTATACGCTAGACTGACTTACCCATGGTAGCCTAGAATTGGAGCAAGATGACTAGACAAGGCAGTTCACTCAATTGCACCCTGGACTCGGTTTTGCCGACTATTCTGCTTCATCTCGCTCTATGCATCGGGTCTCGACACAGCCATTATCCACAGGGTGCAGTGTGTGAGAGGACATCATTACCAGCTGTCTGTGGAGCTGCCTCTTTCCCCCTATCTCTGCAGACTCCATCCTATCTAACAGCTCAGCCCAAGGAGAACCAGGGCAAGGCAGGCAACTGAGAATAGCCTCATTCCCACTTTCCCCAGAAACAGATAGCACACCAAGATAGCTGCAGCCTGCTGGTCACTTTCTAGCTCCGTTAAGCTGATAATGGAGTGAGGCTTATGACTCATCAAGACAGAAATTCAGATCTTCAGTCCTCATCTCAGGTGAAAGACTCACTGAGCAATGGAACAAAAGAAGGAAAATTAAATTTTGTTTGGGATCATTACAGTGCCACAAAATTTCATTTATGTTACATTTAAAAAACTAGGAATATGGGTGAATTCAAGTCTGTAGCCAAGTGAGCTCTGTAAAGTGGCACCATCCGGGGCTGAAGAATACGAAGACAAAGCAGAGGTCTCACAGTTCCTCGAATGGGCGCCTGAAGCTGGCTCCGAGTCAGGCTCCAGCACAGCTAATTTGAGTCACTGAGCAGGACGTTTCCACTGCGTTTGTAGTATTGGTAACTTTTGGAGCATTTGAGTGCATTAAGAAACATGGCTTGATGTGCAGTTCATTTCCATAACAAGCGCTATACAGACTTCTAGGAGGGTAAATGAAATTCTAGCACTTTATTAGTATGCTACAACTAATTAGTACCCACATAGTCTTGTTAAGTGCACCTGGTAATTTAAGCTTAGCACCCTGTCATCCAAATCTCTTTTGGCTCCAAGAAGAAATAATGCAAGAGCCAAACTGGGCAACTAGAGGCTTCAAAATAAAAGTCCAGACACCACTGCATGTGGCTACATTGATCAAAAGCGCTAATGTCAACATGCTAACAATGATAGTGGTTAGGTTAATTCTTTATGATGTCTGTCAACTTAGTTATGCATCTTAGTGGGCTATTATTTTCTAATAAATACAAAGCATTAAAGTATGGCTGTGTGTGAGGGGATTGCTATTAGATTTGCTGTTATTTGGCCATAAAATACATATTTAAATTAGACCCCATGATGATGTGACGTGAGAAATTATACATCACCAAATTGAGAGCAGCTGATCCTTAGAGGAACAGCAACGTGTGGACACAATTTAATAGTACTACATGTAAGAACTGCGGAGACATGTTGTCCTGAAACACAAATGATTATAATGGTGCCAGAGGAACAAGGAAATCAGGTGTCTCAATCCTGCCAGCTCTGTGTGCACGATGTAAGCACTGTGTAAACTGCTGCAGGAAAATAAAGTAATGGTTAGACGGTTCAAGTTTTTCTTTCACATGTGAATGAAAATAACACGCTTTATGAGCTTGCCTTGGAAAGCAGTGGTTGTAATTGTGTGTTTTTGATGGGGATCTGCTGCAGTTTGACCGAGGCGGAAAGCTGTCTTTTCCCTAAGGTGGACATACGACAGCAGGTGGGCAACTACATCAAAGCAACAGGCAGTGAAAGGAAATGGACTTTGAGGTTGTCATGGTAATGAAAGCGTTATGACCCAAACAGTGAGGACTGTGCTGCTGCCCGTCGCCTGACCCCCCCAGCTGCCTTCACGCTTGCTGAGGTGTAGGCCTGCTGTTTAACTCAACTGGACCAATTCTTTTTGACTTTCTGCCATCACACCCACCCACACTGCTGTTGCTGTCTCCTGCCTCTTTTCTTTCAGTCAGTAATGCACACATACACAGACAATAGTGCAATACCAGCTCTGACTGATGATGTGTTTATGTAGTCAAGGCGCCCCTTCCTGTGTGTTCCCACAAGTAATGTATGTCTACATGTTACTGGATGTCACCTCCCCTTTAAAATGCTAAGTATGGATATGATTGCTTCAGAAAGCTATTTTTCTCATATTTGATTTTCCCATTTCTCTCTGTTTTTTATACACACTGTGTCCCACACCCCTATTTCTCTCTGCTTTTACTGGCTATGGACAACAATGGAGTTTTGTTAGTGGATTATACCTTTATAGGAGGTTTTTTTTCCAGATGACCCAGTAAATGTCTACATGTTGGGTTTTTCAGCTGGCAGCCCACAGCTCCAGTATAGGTCATTGGTGAAGCAGACAGTAGTGTGTGTACTGAAGCCAAACAGAGACAGCAGAAACCAGAGAGGTTGTTTAGACCTGTGAGATGATGTGTTACCATTGCATTCTGTGTGTATGTGAGTGTGTGTGCATGCATGTGTGTCTGTGCATAAGGACAAGGCTCTGGTCTGTGCTCCCTGTTTGCTTAAGGTGGCATGACTCAGCTTGACTCAAAAACAGAAGCCTGTTTTCGCTTGGCCAGCCAACGGCCTGTCTGACATTTAGCTAGATTTCTCTCTCTCACACTTTCACACACTTGCACACATACTCACTTGGCAGCAAGTCAGCATCACCGCCCGGAGCCAAACTGCCCCTCTTGACTCTCTTTGCCTGCACAATCTTCACTTTATATCTCATTTTCTGAGCTCAGATGTCCACCAGTGTACTAAGAAGTAAAGAAATGTATTTTTTCTTGCTAACATTTTTAATATAGAATGAAGATTTCCATGTTGATAAAAGAAACGGAAGGAATGGGATAAGTTGGATGCTGAGGTATAAGGAACACTTAGGATGTTTCTGGGCATGTCTGATGCCTCAGGCAGGATGGGAAAGTGCTGGGACCCTGGGCTGGTATTAGGGGTGAGAGGACATGGATGTGTTAGGGTGAGCCTCCATGTCTCCTCCTCTCTTGTGCCCCTTGAACTAATGCCACTGCGATTAAGAAGCTCTACGTAAAAGGGTTTGGCCGAGGGCCAGAAGTTGCATAATCGTGTCCTGAAACCAGTGGGGTGCCATTCCTCTTCTCCCGTCTCTGTCGCTCTTTAGTTTTGTCTCTCTGCTTTTTTTATCTTTTCATTTTTGATACTTTTCCAGTGGATTTTTATCTGTTCACATTCCATGATCATCATACACATGACATTCATTCCTCTGTCCGACAAAGAGTTCCTGTTCATCCATCAGTTATTATTTTGAACTGTTTCATTATGACTCTCATCATATCTTTACAGAAACAACCCAACATGAGTTTTGAAATCACAAAATGTGTTATTTTGTAGTACATGAGGAAATGACCAAAAGAAGGGGAAAAAAAGGATGCATGTCAATAGGTATAAAATTTAAATTAAAGCTCACGGTCAAGTATAAGTAAACCAGATTGGAAAACACTGAAAGCTACAATATCAAGTATGTTCTTTCACTATGATTTATTGGGCTTTAAGATTACAGACTGATAAATCTTTGTGTGATCGTGATTGATGTTAATATGGATGCAATTTGTTTCATTTAGAAAACTAACAGGCAAAAACACTGCACTACATGCCAGCAGCTTTCATTCAAATTGGCTTAAAGAAAATGTCCCTTGTGGTCAGTTCCAATGAGCGAGGAGCATCTGTGACCAGGAGTCGGCGCTTGAAGCTAAATCTAATGAAATAATGTTAGGTTTTCAGGAATGTGGATATTGAAACACTGCACTGCAGAAAGTGTACACTAGAGCCAAACACCGGGACAGACAAACCTTACTCCAAATAAAGGTTCTCAAACCAACAAAAGATATAACTGTTTGTCACAACATGCAGTACAGCGGTGGAGAAAATTAAACAAATTATTAAGAGGAATTATTGAGAGTGATGATGCAGTGAACCATCATTAATCAGTCATGCAAGGCCTTTCCCTCTACAAGACAAACTGGTAAGTAGGCATCTTCAATCAGATTCCCATCAAACATGTTTGGGCTGAAAGCGTAGAGCATCCTACAAGTGCATTCACCGCACAAATGCATTTCAGACCAAGACATTTGTTGATTGTGTGTCTCCAGAGGAGTTTGTGAATGGTTGAACCCCATTCCTTATCTATAGGCCAGAGTGTCCCAGCTACAGAGCTTTATACATTGGTACTGTAGGACAAAAAGACATTTGCAGGATAGGTTCGCAGAATATAAATATGTCATGTGCACAAGTAATATTAATTACCCATCGGCTAGACATTAACTTCCTTATGTTTTGCTTCCAAGGAACCAGACTTTCTTGTAATGTTTTAAAGTAGTCTTAGGCAATAGTTCTCCAGGCTTTCTAAACATCGTTCATAGTTTTTCTTTGGACATTAGTTGCTTTTTCGCTCATTTTCTGTCCAGTCCTTATACTTGACCATTATTTATTTTTTGTTAAGCTACTTACCACTGACCTGTGAACTGTTCAAGCATGAAAAAGACACCTAACTTAAAGGATGTCTCGACTTGTGTCTACACATAACAGACAACTTGGCAAAGAACCAATTTTAAATTGTATCTTTCTAGTTCCTTACATTCCACACACCAGCCTGCCACAAAAACACATAACTTGTTAGCATTTAGCTTTACTTGAATTTACAAAAACTGACAAAGATAACACTGTATGACAGGCATAAAATAGTATTTTTGCACCAACATGGTGATTCCCAAAGAACTATTAGCCAAAATCATATCACAGCATGGCATGCAGTGTGTTCTTTAAAACTGGGCAAGTGGAGGACAAAAGGAGTGGCAGGCTTAAAAATCTACAGCAGATGAACAGTATCTGAAAATCATATCTTTAAGAGATAGGGGGGAAAAAATCAGTGGCAAGAGGTCTGATGGAGCCATTTATAAAACACGCTGGAAGCTCTGTCATGCTTTGGAGCTGCTTTTCAGCCAGTGGTGCTGGGGATCTTGGCAATGGCTTCATTTTTTTTAAACCTTTATTTTACCAGGTACAGTTCTCATTTACAAACATCCCATTTTTCAGCATGACAATAATCCCAAACACTTGGCAGTGCAATAAAAGTATAGCTGGATTGAAAAACACACAATAGAATGCTATCAGTCATGGATTGACATCCCCAGAACCCAGACCATTTTTTTATAAACCTTATTTTAACAGGGGTGGCTATAGCTCAGGAGGTAGAGCAGGTCAACTATTAACCAGAAGCTTGGTGTTTCAGTCCCTGGCTGCTCCGGCCTGCATGCCAAAGTATCTTTGGGCAAGATACTGAACCCCAAGTTGCTCTCTAATGTGTGTGAATCTTAGATAGAAAGAACTTAACTGTAGAAAGAAGTGCTTGTGTGAATGAGGCATGTTGTATAAAGCACTTTGAGAGCTCAGAGTAGAAAAGCACTATATACCACTCCATTTATTTTTCTTTAAAAATACATTCATGTTGTCTGATGTTGCCGTATGTTTAGTGAATTTGGATTTATTTGATGAATATTCTAGGCTTTGTTTTAACATGCTTTTGGACTCCTACAACTCTCCAAGTTTTAAAGATTCCTTCTATTGTTGGAGAATTGGGGAACATCAAAAGTGGATGGTCCCTTTTGGTGGACTGTCACCATGAACTCTGTTTAACTCCCTAGGCTTGTATATCAAACTGCATTGGAGTTTTTCAGGTTAAACATGACAAATCCATGAGCATAAAGGTATTTTAAATTTTATATGCAAAGAGAGCACCTTGGAGAAATAGCAAGTCTTGAACAATTTTTTTTTTTAGCTCATTTGACAAATGATCTTAATACAAGCTGAACCAAAAGAAGGGGTTGTCAGTTACACAAAAAAGTGAAAACAGAAAAAGCCCACATTGACCAGATAGAACTCTGGAGCAGAAACAAAAATGTGTATGATCACAGCACAGCCTGATGGTTGAGCATGTTCACCAGTGAAAAAAGGTAACATCACAAGTGAAACCAGCAGGAGTTTACTGGACATACTTTCCAGTCAAGGCAGATAGAATTAACAATACAAGAACACAAAAAACAAAAAAACAAAACAAAACAAAAAAACCCATGGCGGTATAAGGGTTAAAAACAAGACTAAAGACCATACAAAATATGATAACATGTCAATGTGATAACCAAGCTATGACTGATTAAAAAGTAAACCAAAAAAAATTTATTTAAAAAATAATGTAATGATAATAAAAAATTAAGATTTGAGAAATACATGAAGTGAAAGGCGTGACAAATTGAAAAGCAAGATTCTTAAAGCTGTGCTTCTCAACACAAATAACAATCTAAGAAGACACCAAGATTGCACAACCCCTTTGAAAGGTTCAACCTATGAAGGGTCTAGCTTAATTTTTTTTAATTAGCTGAAGGAGGTTCCTGGCCTTCCAGCATTCCATTCCATTCCATTCCATTCCATTCCATTCCATTCCATTCAATTCAATTCAATTCAATTCAATTCAATTCAATTCAATTCAATTCAATTCATATTGTAAGGTTAAAAACCCTACAATAATTACAGAGAAAACCCAACAGTCAAAATGACCCCCTATGAGCAAGCATTTGGCGACAGTGGGAAGGAAAAACTCCCTTTTAACAGGAAGAAACCTCTGGCAGAACCAGGCTCAGGGAGGGGCAGTCATCTTCCGCAACCAGTTGGGGCTGAGGGGAGAGACAAGACAAAAGACATGAATAGAGACAGAGATTAATAATAACAAATGATTAAATTCATAGTGGTGTATGAACGGAGTAAAAGAGGTGAATAAAAAGAAACACTCAGTGCATCATAGGACCCCCCCCCCAGGAGTCAGAAAGGTTTTTCACTGAGCAAGTGCTGTTGGGTGTAACAGGGAGATAAACCTGAGACTCATCTGTATAACAGTGTGTTCACACCAGACTTACTCATGTGAATACAAAAAATTCACAGTAACATTACTGTAACATCAGTAGTTCAGAACTTAGCAAGAAGTCATAAGATGCTGCTTTGTTTTCTACCCCCCCCCCCACCACCACTACCACCCAGTATCTTTATATGAAAGTGAAATTGAATAATACAGTTCCAGTGGCCGTCAACTGGTGACAATAAGCTTGTTCATTTCTCACTGACAATGAGGTCCACACACAGGTTTTACAGGTTGAAAAAAACTTACCCGGGATGGCTGGCACAAATTTGTGTACTTGCATAGGCTTTGTACGTGATCACACTGGGAGAAAACTCAGAAAAATAATGCAGAATATGTTACATCTCACCTCTTAATACAGTATGGCAACATTTGGCTGTGAGCAGTCTAAACTATTTGGCTGAATATGAAACCAAGCTGAGAAGATTAGTACTGATTAATTGGCCATCATGAAAATACATATTAATATCAGCTGCACAAGTTTTACTGTTTCTCTAAGGCTGTAAGTGTGCCATCAGCCCAACTGCACAAAACTTGGAAGCAGCCAAACAGGAGGAGCACTCCTCGTTAACTGAGAGCCAACATTTAGGCAATGTTTTACTTTAATACTGCCAGCATTAGGTATCTGGCATCTCCCACCCACACAGATGAAAGCCAAATCCTAAGTGGCAATGTCTGCTCTGAATGCACCTCCCATGTCTAACACAGGAGCCCTGTGCTCATAGAAAGAGGAGGAGAGAGAGAGAGAGGAGTGCCAAAACAGTGATGGGGCTAATATGTGTGTGGATATGTGTTTGATAACATGGCATTCATTATGTATATGGTTAGCAGTTATGTCTCCCCCTTCTCTCAATTGCTCCCTATTTATAGTTCACTTTTCTTTCTTTTTATGCTGAATTCACAAGCAGCCGGGTTGGATAAAGCATTTTAATCATCCCCAACTGATTTCAGCATTTGCTCCTAAACTTGCCTTCAGGTTAAGAGAAAGGTAAAGTTATAGTTGAAATTTGTGCGAGCAGTTGTGGCTGGCAGAGTGGGAATTGGTTTCTACCTCAAATCTTGGAGATTAGTTATTGCCCCTGCCCTACACTGTGGAGTCGCTCGTGCTTTTTTAAAGATAAAGGAGCAACCACATCTCAGAAAGTCTTTGCAACTCCTGGAGGGAAATGACCAAGTTAGCCACAGAGCAGCATATCAGATTGATCAGGGACTTCCTGCTGCACTATACAGGCATACATAACCATTAAACTAAATGACTTTACTCTGTCTTAGAGTGAAATCTTTCAGGTGATTCATCAGTGATTCATTATCTAAAGGATGTTCTCACGGGATCCAGCTCACTAGATTAATCTATCTGTCATCTTCTTATAAGGATGATAGATGGTCATTGTTCATCAGAGCAGGGATGAAGTAAGGAGGAGGGTTTGTATCAGAACTGGACATAGACATTTGTAATGAGAACATCACTCCGAGCACATACCGGGATTCAGGGAATATTTTGCCTGTGTACTATAATAAGATTTTAGTGTTTTTTCTAAAAGGATGCTTCAGCTACTTTTTCTTGTCTCGCCTTTCTCACACTAACTGACGTCAAAACACATATCAGATATCCTGGGACAACTTTAAAAGCACACATGTGAACGGTCATCTCGGCTGCCCAGGCTCTGTTCCACCCACTCTAACTGCACAAGCCTACTGCTCTGCTGCTGCCGCTGCTGCTTCCGTGACACTGAAGTAGAAACAAATGTCTCAATCCTGCCAGCTCTGTGTGTACGTGCATTTGTGTGAGGGTGCATGTGTGTGAGTGTGTACTCCATGAAAGCCCGCTGAAGTTCCCTCAGCAGCAGCAGTAACTCGATACAGTACACACACATTTTTGTTGCTGATCCAAGCTTGTCTGCCTGCCATGATTTTGGTTTAGTTCTACTTGTTGTAAAAGCCTGCTGAGCGCAGTTAAAGACGGGAACGTGTAATCAGCATCTAATGAACACAGCGTGCTATGTTTTGGAAGATGATTATATGCCCCTTAATGAAATTGATTTGTTGCTGTGAACTCGTATTTAATTTAGCATTTTAATAGCCTTAAATCATATTTTATTTCAGTGTTTTTTTCTCACTGTTTCAAAAACACAGAACTGAAAATCTCTTTAACCCCATTCTAAATGTTGCATTAAATGGAGTCTTCTCTTTAATACTCTCTGTCTTTCTGTGTGTCTGCCGCCCACCCCCTGCCTCCCATGTAGGAAGAAAAGATTTTGTTTTGTAGGAACTCATTGGCAAAAGTTTAACTGACTCACACAGCTGCCCCTAAAGAGCTCTCCTCCCCCTGATTTACAACCAGCTGTGGTATTACAGATTTCTACTTGATATTTACTCTGAGATGATCTGCTTTTCTGCAGAGCGTTCAGAGATGCTTTAAACTCTTTAACTCTGATATTTAAAAGTATGATGCGATGGCACATCCATACGTGACTTCTCAAGAAGGTTTGCTGTGTCTCCCAGCACAGTCTCAATACCAGATACGACGAGATGGGCTATTACACAAGGGGAGCTGGACAGGACTGTAAAGGGCACAGACCTAGCAGCAGAACTACTCCTTTGTTCAAGGAGGAACAGGAGGAACTCTGGCAGAGCTCTATGAAATGACCTCCAGTGGGCTACTAATGTGCATCTGACCAAACTGACAAAACCAGATTCCACGAGGGTGGCATGAGGGCCTGAAGTCCTTCAGTGGGACCTGTGCTCATAGCTAGCACCAAGCAGCTCAACTGGCATTCACTGGCTCTGCTTTTTCTTCACATATGAAAGCAGATTCATACCGAGAGCATGTGAAATAGTCAGGTGATACTGTGGCAAACCTTGATGCCTGCAGTATCATCTAGAATGACTAGTTTGGCAGTGGATCAGTGGTGATCTGGAGAGACATAACCTTGGAGGGTTGGCCAGACCTCCACATGATAGCCAATGGTTTGACTGACTGTACTGCTGTACCTAACAGCAGTCAGGGTCAGACCTAACAGGGCCTGGCAGTATGTAGACAGTTCCTGGATGGCACTGATGTTTAGCGACTGGCCCTCCCATTCCTCAGACCTGAATCCAATTGAGAACCTTTATCGGTGCATCAAACACAAACCTTATAGCACCACAGACTGTCCAGGAGCTTACTGATGCCCTGACCTAGTGCTAGGAGGAGAGCCCACAGTACACTATTCACTGTTGCATCAAGAACATGCCCTGATGCCCCACATTTATGGGAGTACATATAAATATGCTGTGGCCATTCACACTAGTGATCCACATTAATAATAATAAAAGTTTGAACTTTGATTTTTTTTAACCCAGCCCTCAAAGGGTTGATGATTTTGGTTTCCACTGACCATTGTTACATCATTTTTGTTCTCAACAAATTCATAGAGTCTATAGTTCAACTTAACCAACATTCACCAAAGTAAAATGGATCAATGTGTGTGTAAGTTCATAAGACACAGAAACAGGTAAGCTCCTCTAGGGAAAGGATTTTGTCAAGTGATTAGGTGTCTTGTTCTTGCTTCTTTGCTCTTTATGAAGACTACACAAACAAAAAAAATCATCCCTCTCTTCTAATTTTTCCTGGTTGGATGATTATAAAAGATCTAAACTGTATTTTCAAAGTCTGTAAAAACATTGGAGGAGACTTGATGCATTGGAAAAGAAAAAAGTATTTGGTTTAAAACGTGGACTCTGGTAGTGCAGTGAATAAAGTTCATTGTTTCATAGCTTTACTTGTGTCAGCGTTCAGTGCTTCGTGTGCTGTGAGCCATGTGGGCTGAGCACTTATCTGCATGATAAACAAGAAAGAACAAAGTACGTATACTTGGTTTTGCAACACAATGAAGCATTTTTGGAGCTTTGTCCATCAATTTTAACCTCACCATCCATGCAATAAGGTGCATTTGCACCATTTGCACCATTGTAGCTCAGAACCACTGTAAAACATGTTGCCAAAGCACCAATGAAAAGTACAAAACTGAATAAGCTACAAAGGATGCATAATAGCTGACAGTGTAATAGAGGTCCTGTTGGAACAATAACCCTTACAAACGTAGCCACACACGAAGGTTACATAGTTGTCGTCTCATACAATAATCACATCAGAAAAGGATCAGGCATATTGTATGAGTTCTGTGTCTGTTGTGGCTTTCCTTTGACCTACTATTAATAATAAATCGAGTATTTCCTTCTCTAGGTGTCTTTCTGACTTTAGTGGAGGAAGGGAGAGCTGTGTTTGCTGGGAGCCAAGGGCGAGTGCCTTGTCATGCCAGGGGTATTAATTTATGATTTCCATCCCAGCTTCTGACCTCATCACCTCCATTAGAATGCAGCCTTTGTAATTTCATGGTTAATATTCAATAGCCACTTGTCCCGGGTGCCTGCTTTGTGCATGTGAAATTTCTGGTTTGGTTGGGGGTTTGTGAATCCTTTTTCGATTTGTTCTGTTTGTGTATGTGTTTGTGCACGTGTGTGTTCATGCAAAAGGAAGCAAGGGTTGCCTGCAAGAATGGCTTTTTGCAAAACAGTTGCAGATGTCCAGCGATGTCCTCTGTGTCTCTACTCCCACTGAGGAGCTTGAATTGCATCTCTGTCTGGCCAGAGACATTTGAAACGCCTCCCTCTCTCACACACACACAGACACACACAGACACACACACACACACACACACACACACACACACACACACATGCACACATACAAACGTGGGCATAACTGACAGTAGCTGACCTCTTTATGGACGCTTGCATCAGTGGCCAAATTCAGAGACTCATGTCATGGCACAAAAAACAGAGGTTGGCCAGCATCTCACAGCCAGTTGACAGCACACACTGAAGTATGCATGCACGTTGTTTTCATGAGAAACACTGCTGATCACAAAAGACAAAATAAGGAGAGACATGAAACGGGAGGAAAGGCAAAAAAAAAACAAAACACTTTCAAACAGAAAAAGTCTGCATTTCTCCACACATTGGCCTGAATACACATTCCTACTGAACGACTTTGGCAAACTATTAAAAAAGAACACATTAAGGAGCTCTGTTATGCATGAGTCCTGATGTTGCTCTGTTTTCTCCTTTTTTCTTCTATCTTTCTCTCTGCTGAGAACCCAGAATCTGTTAGGGTTACAATGATGCAAAATGTGACAGTGTTAAATGGTGACTGTAACAATATCTTAATGAGGAAATGATAAAACAGCAAAATAAAAACAACATTGTTAAAAATGGACAACATTGCCATAACTCTACCACTAATGCTACACAATCAGTTTATTAAGCAGAGTATGTTTTGGATCTTTGGTAGTCTACAAGAATAGTCATGTAAAAAAAGTTTTCAGAGGACTCTGTGCAGTCTTTGTGAAGTACACAGCTTGTAGAACCACCTTTAGCAGCGATAACTTGAAGTGATTGTTTTCTATTATGACTTTATCAGACTGTCACATTGTTGTGGAGGAATTCTGGCCAACTCTTCTTTCCAGCTTCAGTTCATTCTTCTCCTTTTCAGCCATTCTGTTGTAAATTTGCTGCTGTGCTTGGGATGATTGTCCTGTTGCCCAAGATTTAACTGCCTAACAGATGGCTTCACATTTGACTCTAGAATAATGTGGTATACAGAGGAGTTCATGGTTGACTCAATGACTGCAAGGTATAAAGCTCCTATGGCTCCAAAACAAGTTCAAATCATCACCCCTCAACCACCGTGCTTGACAGTTGGTATGAGGTGTTTGTGCTGATATGCTGTGTTTGGTTTTCTCCAAACGTAGTGCTGTGCATCTCTGCTTTGGTCTCATCTGTCCAAAGGACATTGTTCCAGAAGTCTGGTGGTTTGTTAAGAGAGAAGAAACTTTCTGCTGGTAACTCTTCCAAACAAGCCATACTTGTTCAGTCTTGTTCTAACTGTGCTGTCACGAATTTAAGAATTAACATGCTAACTGAGGCCTGTAGAGTCTGAGATGTAGCTCTTGGATTTTTTTTTGCAGCTTGTCTGAGCTTCGCATGGTTCGCCCTTGGGGTAAATCTGCTGGGACGTCCACTCCTGGGAAGATTGTGGCATTGTGTTAACACACACCTGAATGCACCAGACCAGCAAACTGCCACAAATTCTGCTTTTCCAGAGGTGCTCACACTTGCTGATGATAAAGTTAATCAAGTGCATTTGATTAGCAGCACCAGGGAGCTGTTTACCCTCTTAAATATTATGGAGCTAGTATGGGTGTCCTCAGATTTTCATGGGAGAGTCCTGTGAAAATTTTCTCTTTCACATGACTGTAAGCTGAACAAAATCTAAACACAAAGCTCAATGCCTTCAAGTTAAATAAAGTAGGCTGATGAGGGAAATTAGTATAGGTGTGCAGAGCAGTGCAGATGGGAAGAATACAGCTTGACTGGTATATTGCAGTTTTGTATTTCAACACTATGCAGATGATGGACAAGCATTTGTTTTTTTATGTTAACATAACAAACACACCCAGGCTGCAGGCAGGTTTGAAGCCAGAGCCTTCTTGCTGTGAGGCAACAATGCTAATCACTGCACCAGTCTGCCACCATTATAATCCCAGTGTATTAAAATAAAGGATGAATGGTACATGTTGTGTGGAGTTCACATTGTTTATTCAGTATTAAACAAAGAGTTAAGGCAATTTTCAGAATAGCAACTCAGACTGACATTACATGGGGGAAGTGTAAACAAAATGACATTATAGTGGACTATAGTCTACTAAGTAGGTTC
Organism: Pterophyllum scalare; assembly: GCA_024447675.2. Taxonomy (NCBI): domain Eukaryota; kingdom Metazoa; phylum Chordata; class Actinopteri; order Cichliformes; family Cichlidae; genus Pterophyllum; species Pterophyllum scalare. The sequence goes on along the minus strand of JAMQGT020013224.1, from coordinate 79,231 downwards.
ATATTATTAACAGAGATGGCCAGCTCTTAAATACAATATCGAAATTCAGTCCATTCCATTCCCATAATAAGATAATAAATCCATAAAAGCTAACAGACATTTCTTTGGTCAAGGCAAGTCTAATAAAAACAGCAATAGTACTGAGTATGAAAATCACTGAAAGTAAACGCATCTTCTTCCAGTATTACTCTAATAGCTTCTCTGATTATAAGGCAAATATTCGGAATGAGATGATGAACTGTTTGGTATAAACACATCGGATCCACATCTCAAAAATCATCTCTAAATTCTAGAGACTGATCTAAGTGCAAGACTGGCGTTCATCTGGGAACTTTGACCGAGTCTCCATCACCAGACCAAGTAAATAGCATTTTCAGTACCTCCAGACTGTATCCATTTTCTCTAAATTGGGAAGCACTTTTCAGTATAAACATAGAATAGTATTAAACGACTGAATCATAAAATATATTTGAACAAGATTAAATTATATGTATTACTTTACTGTTTTTTTTGACCCAGACATTTACCTGATTTGTTCTGCATAGCACAGCTTGGATTCAGACAAAATGCACCTTCTTCCTGTGCTTTTGACTTCAGAATATTGTTTTACCTCCTGAAAACCTTAGGTCAAACTACTTCTGGAAAAAATGTGAAACTCACAACATGGTCTGAAATGTTAACTGAGTAACAAAGCCTTTATTACAGGTGTTTTTTTTTAAACTTCACTTTTCAGTAAGCTGTGCTATCAAAATAAAACCAGTTAAATACAATGAGTTTTCCACACTGGATTTATCCTGGTTTTAAAGACCTGGCTTTGGACTGGAGTCCGAGCCCTGTGAGGAGCTGCAGCGGAGTACTAACAGCCTTGAAACTTGAGCCATAGTTTGTGGTTATGATGAACCATAAATGATTAGAAACAGCACATGGATTGTGTTAGTGAATGTTTTGTTTTAAGTGTAAAATTAGCTGGTAGGGAAGATAAAACTCTTTATTCATATTTTTACATGCCAAGTAGCTCCAGTGATAGAAAGGAAAACTAACAGGTAGAATTAGAGCCCGACCGTTGGGTTGATGTTAATAGCCCTTTGCTGATTATCGGTATTTATCACAGCCGATAAATGAAAATGAAAAAAAGTAAAGAAGAGGATGCATAGTTTGTCCACTAGAGGGCACTCTGCAATTCTGTGAAGGCAACATGTGCTTGGAATGCCACAAACATCAACAACCAGCTAATCCCAGCAGAGTCGGGCAGAGGGTAAATGAGCAAATAAATAAGTACACATAACAAATGTTGAGGAAATCTGTTTGTGCTTCGTGTACCCGATAGAAAAAAAAATCGTCTGATATTTTGGAATATCTGATTTTTAAATTACATGCTTTTAAATGCTATATCGGTCAGGCTTTAGGTAGGATAACTTTTCACTTTCAACAGCAGAGACTTGTCATGCTAATATAGTTTGCTGGCTCTGTAGCTATGCAGGCATAAAAATTAAACGTAATCCAGTGGTACAAAACAGTTTTTATTATTTTTTCTCCATTGTTAATGAACCAGTGTTGTTAAGGACACGTGTGTGAGTTAACCTTGCACACACCAAAGATATTTATCTGTATCTGTATTCTTTTTCTGACACATTTGGTCTGGTGACACAGAAGTAGATCCCTAGATGAAGCACCATTATATGAATATCCGCTTGGAATATTTTGCAAATAAAAACAAATAATAGTGTTATCACTTCTGTACATACCATCACCTTGTATAAGTTCTCCCTTCATAAACTTCTCTCCAGGACTTTGTTTTAGTTCACTCAGAATGTCCCGAAATTTGAATTAAATCCAGTCTGGTATTAAATAGGGATGCACCGATTATGAAATTCTGGGCTAATGCTGAAATTGACTGTCTGATAGCTGATGCTACTAAAGAATTTTTTAAAATTTTAGTTGTTATATTTGCCCCAGTTTCTGCCATGGAACCATTGAAATCTTCATCATAAAAATAACTATATTGCTTTAAAGAGTTGTACCTCTTCTTCACACTATAACTGAAATTTCAGCCAGATGCCAAAATCAGTCAACAAAGCCAATATTTGCCCATACCAATTTTCATCCAGTTTATTGCTGCATCTCTTAATAATAACAGACATGGCAAATCATATCTTCTTTAGCTGACTTGCTTGCACGGAGTGAAAAATGCTAATTGCAAAATGCAGCTTGTAATTTCTACTTTGCTGTCATGAAGTTGATTTAAACTGTAACGTGGTTTCATCATCAGTGTGAGATTGCAACCCTTAAAATAGGGTTTAATCAAACACAGCCTCATTAGCCTAGCTAGCACATTGCAAGTAATTATAGGTCAAGAAACTAAGTTCCAGTAAGAGTGAACTATTTTTTTTTAAAAAAAAAAGGTTTTTCTCTAACAGTATTTCATCAGAGAGAAGACAGATTTGTATCAAGTAATTTTAAAATGCACAACAGATTCTAGATGACATCTCAAGAGGTATTGAGTTGAAGAAGGTATGCGCCAGAGCGTACGAGAGTGCAGGCCTGTTATCAAAAGTGTACCATTCATACTACGAGCACATGGATCTAACTTAGCATAATGTCATGAGATTTTCACTCAAGGAATTAAATTAGATGTTGAGCAATGTCTGCCTTACAGAGAGCTCAGCAAAACCCGATAACACAGAAATGTGATTTTCACATTAGAGGAGAGATGCAAATATCTTAACTAAAATCTACAAAACAAGGATTAATAGAGATTTGGTAAAGCCAAAGAAACTGCTTGAAAATTCAGGCCTTAAGCTGAGCCAAGGCCATTTGTTCACATAGCATGAACGACAGAAATGAAATGTATTAAAAAGAAGGAGATGCATTCCAGTCATTTACCAGATGAGCAAGAATTCAATGAATACAGTCAAAGCCCCTAAAATAAAATGTAAAAGTAAACAAGATGCAAAAAATTAAATGAGTTTTCACATATTAAAAAAAAAAAGACTCTCCTGCAAATGCTGTCAACCATTCGCTCTGTGATGTCCATTGCGTACAGTACTCATTTAATAGGACTCATTTCCAGGCTGAAGCACGACGATCTCGTGATGATCTCTTTTCTCAATAGGTCAGTCAGAGAAAGATGCATATTAACAACAAAAACGTCACTAATATTGCCACAAGCCACCATTTATGTTTTCTCTATTTTTTACATCGCAACAAAGACAAAGACGGGGCGGATTCAACGTCTCCCGTTTGGACCGTGTGTGTGTTTCACAAAGGCCACTGTACGCAATCAAACTAGCAGACTTTAACCTTGGCAAGGACAGAAGGACAGACTGCGTTTCTACTGAGATCTGAGCATCCATTTTCCCATTATGCTGCTGCTCTTATCTACAGAAACACTAAAATCCGGTTAAATTGAGCCATTTTATCATTTGCCTTTAGAGGTCATTTTTCAGTGCTTGGAGAACTCCGGTCATTCAGACGGCACAAGGGGCTCCATTGTAATAATGGCTTGCTCCATGAGAGTCCAGAGGCCTGTTCTGCACAGCCTGGCAGACACTCATAGACCACAACTAGAATTCACCATACACCATACACCCAACTGTGTAGCAATGAGCCAACAGCAAAGACAAAGATGAAGTTTACTGTGTCATTGCATGATCAGTAAAGGAAGGAAGAATTCACCAGTGACCACTTTCAGCATTGGTAAGATCTTCGCCTGTGGGAACATTCGACATTTTGCGGCGCCTACTAAAGCAGCCAGTATAGTATCAACCACGATGTCCACAGGCAACAGCGACTGGGCGTAGCACTTCTTATATCTGATATGATGCTGGCTGGGACTTGCTCCTGGGCTTGGTAAAACACATAGCGTCACACGTTGCTGTGGTTAAGGGCCTCAGGAGGAGAAGCAAAGGCTGCAGCACTCCATGCAGATCTCCAAGGGCAATCTGCAGACTCACAGCAGGCGTCGATGATGCCACAGTCCATATCGCAGGGCAGGTCACAGTCGCCACATTCCTCGGACACACAGCAGCAGCAGAAACACGAGTCCTCCCCCACACAGGAGCCGCAGGTGGCACAGTCCAGCACGATGTTGCAGAGAGTTAGAAACTCACAGAAGAGGCACGCCAGAAGACAGTGAACACAGCAGTCTGGAGAGAAACGAGACACACGGAAAGAGTTTCTTAATATTCAACTATCATATACAATAAACCTGCTTTTTAGAGGACTGCCGATCAGGAGTTAATAAAGGAGTGACAAGGTTAACAAATTCAGATATTTTCCAGCCTAAAGTTCTCCTTTAGATTTTGATGAATCCATTTTCGGTGGCCATATGCAGCAGGTTAAGATCTACACATGCAATTTACATTCCAAATTATAATGGGTGAAAGAGTATTGAAGCCAATCAATTATCTTTTTTCATAACTTTATAGTAAAATGTATTGCCACAGAGAAAATATGCTAGGGGAAAACAGAAGTCTGATCTTCTATCACAACCAGCCAATTGGAAAAAAAAAAACCCTTTGCTGCTGAACTTTGCTATCAATCCCTCCCTTTCCTCCTGCTCCAGTCTCTGTTTCAGCATCTGTATCTCACCGTCCTGTGCCTCTGTGGGAATCTGGGAACTGTTGCTCTTGGAGCTACTCTTGCTTCTCTTGCTGCTCTGTGAGTTGATGGAAGGGTTGGACTGCAATTTCTTGGTGTGTTTGGGTCCTGCCGAAGAAGACGAGGAGGTGGATGAGCCGCCTCTCGGTAGGGAGCCCAGTTCTAGGATTCCTGACCCCGTTGGACTGGAGTACATGTGTGTGAGGTGTGTGCGTGTGATTCGGACAGTGTGTGTGAGGGGAGCGTGTGTGTGCGTGGTTCTTGGCTTCGCTGCGTATCTGGCTGCCGGGTTGGGACCGACATGGCTGGGTGTGGTGGATGGGTGTCGATCTGGCCTCCGGTTGAGCTGGGGATTAAAAAGAGTATGCCCATTAAGTGCAGGCTGCAATAAAACATGTTTTAAATCAATACCTTTTCAAGTCATTTCAGTTCAGTACAGCTCGGGGGTGTTGATCTGTATGATTTTATTCACTTAATTATTTTGCTGGACAAAGTCCAAAAGTTCAGAGATTTTCAGTGTTTCATATAAAATAAAGCAGCAAAGACATCTTTGCTCAGCAGAAATTTAAATGTCAGATGATTGTTAATTGAATTCAGCTGTTTAACACTGCTCAAGTTAACATTATTTTTCATATTTCAAGATGCACATTACTGATATATGCTGTAGAAATGACATCTAAAACCTTTTAGAGCATTTATACAAAACACAATAATGGGATGGAACTATTTAAATCATGTGTTGACTGTGAGGAGTCTTGTGTGCGTATTGAACTTGTTCTGTGTGTAACTCTGAGGCCTTTCTTAATGCCCAGGCAGATGCAGTGTCATTGAGAAGGAGGCCTTGGGAAATTGAGCTCCAATTACAGTGTCCACCCTAGAGGAAACTGCTCATGGGAAGCACTGTGTATTTACTGAGTTGAACCCTGAACTTAGTTGTCTAGACTCTTTCACAAGAAAGAAAGTACAGGAGGAAAAAAAGATTAATGGAGAGAGTGAGAGACAAAGAGAGGAGTTTGTCTCTTAGACGAAACACTCCCGAAACTTCAATACGTGATATTTTTCTGCAAATGTACTTTTGTTACAACATATACAGCATCTAAAACGCTTAAGCGTGTTCACAAGTGTTAACTTTTGCTCAGTAATTTGTAGATTTTACCACCAAGTGCTATAGAGTCCTAACAACTCAGCTGGAAAGAGGAGGGAGTAGAAAAGCTCACCTTCACTGCCAAAACAAACACATAATCTGAAAATAAGATTATTATGGAAGTCTGCTTTTTTAATATATTATGGTAGCATTTAGTCCCATGCTATTAGAGATCTTGAATTTCTTTCTTCCCTAAAGCCATGTGGTGTGAAGAGGTGTGGTAAGATGTAACGTGGCAGAGTTGAAAAAAGACCAAAGAGAAATCGAAGCAGAAAGCAAACCTCACATACACACATACAGATGTGCCGGGAAGCAAACTGAGTGATCTGTAACTACAAAACATGACTGGAACATGGAAACTGTATGTTCGATAAGCACTCAGAGACAGATAACCCAACTAGGCATGTTATGATTGGCTGCTAGCTGGAGTCACAAAACCAATCCAGTGTTATTAAAGATTCTTTCATTCAGTGCTTTTTAACTTTGCTCCAGATGTTTGGCAGACTGCAGGGCCAGAGTATGTGCATATGTACAGTATGTGTGTAGACGCGAACGCATGTGCAGGACTAGTATGAGGAAGCTGTACTTTTGTCTCTAAAGTATGTCAAAAGTCAATATCCGTGTTACTCTCCTGTGTTATTCTTTTTTCCTTTTCTTTTCTTTTCCTTCTCCTCCCTCTGTGTGAGAAATTCATACCTCTCTGTGTGTCCACCCTTTCTGCCTTTCACTCTCTGTGTATTGTCACTCACTTTTAACCTTTTTGCACAATACTCTATTGTAACACCCTGACCTGACCAGAATTTATGTTGGAAAGAGAAGATGGGGATTAGTAAAACTGGAGCAATGCTGTGAGCAATTTTTCACTTTCCCTTTTTTTTTTTTTTTTTGAGAAATTCATACCTCCTATGAATTTGCGGTGTGTGTGTGTCTGTGCACGTGCATGCATGTGCGAACAAAGTGCATAGGTGGATTTGGCAGGCAGAGAGAGGGATGTGGAGTCAGGACTGTGTCCAAACAGAGCTTGAGGTTAGGCTCATACACAAATATATGCATGCAAGAACACGTGTGGGCATACACTCATGAACACATACAGAAAACAAACAAACAAAAAAAAAAAAACAAGGTCTCTTTGTCTGTGATCAAGAAAGTAAGTTAGAAAGATGGAGTGAGACTAAAATGGGTTGCTGCTTGAGCATTTTGGACCAAGAGGATGCATGGGTGTGACTCATAAACACAATGATTCAGCTATAGAGGGAGCTGGTTAAAAATAACAGCAAATAAAGAGCCAAATGACTGTGGGATTAACATGATGAGACTTGGAAACCGCAGAGTGTGCATGTATGGCACGTACACAGCTGCGTTGGCCACTGGGGGTCCTGCAACCTCTAGAATGATATGTCCCAGCACGGGTATGTCTGCACCGAGTATGAGTCACCATCAGTTGAATACAGCAGCATGCTGCCATTTAAACACCCTCCACCTCTTCCTCCTCTCCTGGCGGTTCTCAGCTACCCTGTACTTACACACCTCCCTCCTGGAGCAGAGAATTGGTCTCTCTCTACGTATCCTTTGCTGGAATGAGTCAACAGAGGGACTGTGAGCTCTGTCTCTTTGTTTCAGCTGTTTTGTCCCATTGTGTTCTGTGCAGTTTGACTACGGTGAACTCTAGACAGTAAACTGTAAAACAATGTCAGAAAAATATATTCTGTATTTATTATCAGACTAAATATTTAACCTGAATACAGCCTGATGAGTTAGCATGTGAATTAAAGATGAATGCAGGATGAATCCATGCACACAGCTGTCTCCTGACTCATGATGTACAAATGAATATGAAAGCTTTTCTGCATTATTAAGCAAAAGACAGCAGAACAATCTAGATGTCAGTTAAAGTATTTTCTCCTCACTGTGAATATTAAACCATATGTTCTAATTACAAACAGTAAATTTGGACTGCTTCAAGTTATTTGCCAGTAAGCATGTTTATGTATGCGGTTAATTATGAAAATACAGAATGATGTGTACTGCATAACTGGAGATAGTTCAGTTTCTCAGCATTTGTGCCTATGCATTTGAAAATGCAGCTCATCTAAATACCCCCAGCTCCCATATTACCTCCCCTCTGAGTTTTTCTTTCCTAGTCCGATTGTTTTAAACTGCAGGGCAATGAGTACGAAGTACTGAAACCACGAAAATGGTAAGCGCATGTTGTAAAAAGCTATTTAAAACAGTTCTGAATGAAACTTTTTTGGCTGCTGTACAGAGCTGTAACCAACATTACAGTGTTAATGAGGCGTGTTTAGTTGCACCCACTCACTATGGTGAAAAAGTATCATGACAGCTCAGTTTAGTCAGATGCATTAGTGACTGGTGACTCAACATGAGGTGTGTGCAAGATAAAACTGTGACTCAGTTTCGGGCAGAAGGTTCACACTGCTGTTATTTTAAATTCAAAAACATTTGTTGTAAAGAATCTTGAAACTTATCACATCATCCTTACTAGTTTTACTTGCAGTTTTGAAATGCTGCAACTAAATTCACCTATAATTTGTATATGAACATTTAGCAGCTTCCACATTGAGGTTCTGTCCCTGTTACAATAAGCGTGGTTGTTTCTATTAGTGTGGATAAGCCTGGAAACTGTGCTGTTGCTACTGAACATAAAATATGATTTGAATGCAGCATCACAGAAACCCCATTTCTGCAGGAGACAGATTTAAAGGTGTGGATTCAATACACAGGTTTGAATTCCCTCCAATTATATTAAAAACAGTTTTGAAGAAACTACTTTGAAAATGTTTTACAAATATTTCTCACTGGAAGTAGTAAAGCTATAGCTGAGCTATCAAAGGGAGGAATCTAGTTTGGTTAACTTACAGTCCTGTAAAAAACTAAGTACACCCTGACTGTTTACACAGGACTTAAGAGGGTAATAAGTGCTGTTAATGCTGTTACTTAAATGCACTTGATTAACTGATCATCAGCAAGTGTGAGCGCCTGTATAAGCTGAATTTATGGCTGTTTGCTGGTCTAGAGCATTCAGGTGTGTGTTAGCACAATGCCACAATCTTACAAGGAGTGGACGTCCCAGCAAATTTAGCCCAAGGTCAGAGAAACTGCAAAAAAACCCCCAAGGGCTACATCTCAGACTCCACAGGCCTCAGTTAGCATGGTAAATGTTAAAGGCTATGAAGGTACAATTAGGAAAAGACTGAACAATTTTGATTTGTTCGAAGGGTCGCCAAGAGAGAACCTCTTATCTCTAAATAGAACATGTTTTCCTCCTGGCTCAGGGAGCAAAACTTTATTTTTTCTTGTAAAGAGCTTCACAAAGAGTCTAGGTAACATTTCCAGATGGCGCATGTTTTTTTCTGTAGAGCTTTTTAAAATATTTCTAAGTGTCCCGCTAGGCAAAAGGGCCAAAGGTAGGAATAAAGTAAAAAAAAAAAAAATGACACTGTTGTAGGTTTATTAATCATATTTTGTTGTTGTTATAACATCAGTAACAACATTTATACACATTTGAAGCCCTTCGGAACTGATTCACGTCAAGAAATGATGGTAGTTTATATATTTTTTCATAAAATTTGCTTTCAGTTTGAAAGTTGATGAAACTTTCAAGAGCTGCCAGTCATTCAGTTTTGTTCATAGACTAACCAAAATTGGTCAAAATTTTTCTAATTTGGTGCTCTTTACAAAACAGTTTTTACTTTTATGTTTGCTGGTCTCGTTTTTCCACAATGGGGCAAAAGATGAAAGAAAGTCACCCCTACCCCCAAAATGCCACATTTGCTAATAACACCCATTTAAATAGTTGTCTTTATTCTTCTTTCTTCAAAGTTGTCTTTCTTCAATTTAGGTGCCTTTTGAAACAACAGCCTTGCTCACTGAAGACTTTCATTACTTGGATTTTTGCAAACATTGTGTGATGCTCTATGACACAGACAGAATTTGCTGTCCTACGTGGACAACTTGTCTTGGCCTCAGTGGTACACAATTCCAGGGATCAAGCTGTATTCTCAGGAAATAAGGAATGCCATGCTTAATGTGCTTGCCAAAGGGGAGGAGAAGTACCAGACATTTTGCCAAAAGTGATTTGTGCAGAAAACGTCAAGAATCAGTGAAGTCATCAATTGATCAAACCTTAAAAAAATAAAAACTACTGGAGACAAGCCAAAGGCTACAGTAAGACAGGCAAGTGATCACGGGATGACCACTGCCAGCTCTTGAAGTATGATATCACGGCTTCCCCGCTTATTTTCACAGAAGACAGAAAGATGACCAGCCCACAGAAAAGCCAGCTGATCAAAGAGTTTGAAACCTGAGATTTACAGCTGTAAGCACCAAAGAAATTCTTCCTTCATCATAGATGTCATGGCCACCATTTGATAGGTCAATTTATCTAATCATTATGACTTTTAAGGGTTCTTCTCAGCCTTTACATCATCACTGGATGTATACAATCATTTTGGATGATGTGATTTTGTTTTTGACACGGATCCTGATGATCCCTCTGTGAAGGACAGTGAGAGAAAAACGTATCTTAAAAAAAAAAAGAAAGCGCCAGTCAATTACAGTTCAGTTCAACCAGAGACACCACTTCCAAAGGATATGGAGACCTTCTGGCCCTTAAACAGCAAACAAGTGTCTTCTTGAGAAATTAATCTGTTCTCACCTGTGAGAAAATACACCAACAACCAGACAGTATCCAACTGTGCTTTGCCAGGTGACTGATGAGAATGACTGGTCTGCCATTAGTGTTCACGAGGGCAAAGAAAATGTACTTGTCCATCCACGGTCATCACTTGAAGAAGCAGACCTCAGAATACCGCTGCATGTGCATGACTCTCTGGAAGCAGGCTACAAGGTGTGCCATAGTGTCAAATGATACGCATGTCATAATCGGCCTTCTATATCACAGCCGTTCTTCCAAATCACAACATTGAACAGCTTTGGCTTTGGGTGTGAGCTGGCGTGGGAGGCACAACAAGATTGGTGCCACTCCACACCCTTTACCAGCGTCTAGGTAGTCAGCTCTGTTCAGTATTCCCTGCTCTTCACTGCCTGACAGGATGTGATACAACTAGTAAAGTATGCACAAAAAAGGCAGCTCTAAAGGCAGAGCCAGTGTCATCAGCCCTATCGAACTCCACAATCCAAAATGCTGAACATTACTTGATAAAGGTGCTACAAAAAGGAAATGATGCTAAAATTGAATTTCGAGAAGAAATCTTTCATTGAAGCAAAGATAGCTCCCACCACAATCTTCCTCCAACTAGCCAGGCAATCGTGCCTCACATTCAATGAGCTTTCTATAATGCAAACACCGTAATGCATGAACTAAGAATACAGCTTGATCCCAGGAATTGTGGACCCCTGAGGCCACAAGAATTTGTCTATGAGGAAAAGAATGGCCTTTCTGCACCTACAACATCCTGGAGAGCACTTGAGGATGTAGTGTGTGATTTGCTCTTGTACAAAATGTGCCAAGAAAAGTTGCCCATGTAGGACAGCAAATTCTGTCTGTGTCATGGAGCATCACACACTGACAAATTCTTCTGGAATGAAAGTCTGCAGTGAGCAAGGCTACTGCTTCTAAAGGCTTATAAGTTTAAGAAAGACAACTATGTGAGGAATTAAATGGGTGTTAATGGAAAAAAAAGGGAATAATCACTTAAGACCTTTGTGTGCTACAGTGCTTTATACAACCTGCCATTTTAGGCACCATCTCTAGAGCATGCACATTAGGTAAATATCAAAAGCTAATGAAAATGATTCCAATCAATTCTTTGGATCTGAAATCTTATATATAGAAATAAAAATGAAGTGATTATGGCAATTATTTGGAGAGATATGGGCATTACCAGAAACAACCAAATGCAGCATTTTGGGGGTAGGGGTTGTTCACCCTTTGCCCCATTGTGGAAAAACCAGACCAGCAAACATAAAATTCAAAGTTGTTCTTTAGAGAGGACCCAATTAGGATAATTTTGACCAATTTTGGTTATTTCTTTGAAGCTCTTCAGATGTAGAACAAGAAAGAATAAAGTTTTGCTCTGGAGCAGAGATGTACACAAATCAGAGCCCCCCAGAACCTAAAGTATTTGCAAAGTTGCATCTGAACAAACCACAAGACTTCTGGAAGACTTCCTCTTTCCTTTGGACAGACAAAACCAAAGTGGAGATGTTTGGCCATAATGCACAGCATATCAGCACAAACACTTCACATCAGCTGCCAAGCACAGTGGTGGAGAGGTGATAGTTTGGGCTTGTTTTGCAGCATCAGAACCTGGGCACTGTCATTGGGTCAATAATAAAGTCCTCTGTGTATCATAGTATTCTAGAGTCAAACATGAGGTCAATTTTCTGAAAGCTTGGCTGAAATCGGGTCATACAGCAGGACAATGATCCCAAGCCCAGCAGCAAATCTATAACACAGTGGCTGAAAAAGAAAAGAATCAAGTTGTTGCAATGACCCAGTTAAAGTCCAGACTTAAACCTAAGAGTGCTGTGCATAAACCTCAAACCTCAGTTGAACTGAAGCAACGTTGTAAAAAAGAGTCGACCAAAATTACTCCATAACAATGTGAGATATTCATGAAATCATATAGAAAATGGTTACTTCAAGTTAAGTCTGCTTAAGGTGATTCTACAAGCTGCTGAATTAATTTTTCACAAAACTTTCTTTTTCACGTGACAGTAGCTACTGACTGAAACACTCCCCACCTCTAATTAGTTACAAAGGCCAGCATGAGATCAAACAATCTCTCAAAAAAGTTGACTGATTACAAGTTGACTTTGTGTCTGCACATATTTGCAGAAGTTTTACTGAACCACAAAAAACAACAACAAAGTCTTTTGCAATTTGCCAAGTACAGTTCTGCTTTTGTTTTTGCACTAAAAGATGAAATATGACATTTGCAGACACAAAAGAACAAAAACAACTTTGACATACAGGAACTTCACTCACATAAACAGTTTTTTTTTTGTTTTTTTAAATATTGACATAGTGTACAAATAGTGAATTCAATAAGCAGGCTAGGTTTGTAATTTAAGAAAATGCTAGCCAATATGCAAGTATAACAATACATAACAACACTATGCACTCCACCTGAGGTATCAGCCAAACACTTCAGCCGCACATGACCCCAGACATCGACCCCTGTGGCATCATCACCCACAAAACTGAACTTTTCAACTTTTACCTGGGTGTCATTCTACCTAACTGCCTGTAAATATAAAATATGTGTGTATATGTTTAAATATGACTAACTCAGAGGAAGACAGAGCAAAAAGAAAGGCTGAAAGAGAATCTAGTCAGAGGGAAACAGTCTCAGCCCAGCGACTGGCCTTTAATTAAAAGCAATGTCACAGTACTGTTAGATTTCCCGACAACAAACACGTTGCACACTCCTCCCCTTTGATGACAAGATAATAACAAACAGCTCCGTCTCAGTATTTCCCACAACTGCCCTCAGTCACATATGCATAAAAAGGGCTGCCTTCCTTCTCGTATACGATCATCTCACACAGTGAAAATACCGCAAAATAATTCAAATAAAGTAATGGAAGTATAATAAATGTTTCTTCAATCCTGTCGCTGATTAAGCTACACATTTCATTGTTTCCAGTCCAAAAGCGTGTAAGCAGTAACAGCTGTGAACACGTGTGTCCTGCTGCGACAGTGACGTCAACTGCATCGTTGTGTTCATGATATCACTGACTGAAGTATGTTTCTGAGTGCGCTTGTGTGTGTGTGTGTGTGTGTGTTCAACTTAAATCACCACACACACTCACATATGTCTGCAGATCTCTTGGCACTTTGTTTTCAGGCAGCTTTCCCAGGGCCAGACACATAATGAAGCTGTGATGTCATCACTGGGAGACAGAACATATGGGCTGTGGACTTTTCTGTTTATGCTTCTGTTTCCTCATGCTCTCGCTCGCAAACACTCTCACGCGCACATATTTGCAGATGTCACACAGCCATGATCTCACCACAGACCTGAGTCACAGCTACTTTATGATGTCTACATGCTCATTAAGAAGCCAGATACACAGATGATTGACTGACTGGTTTCAGACCTTATTTAAACTGCATTCATACTGATAGAGGCCCTCAGACGTATAATTACGTGGACACGCAGACATAAGCTGTGAGTATTCACCTGAGTGAGGGATAAAGTTTTGAAACTAGTATTGTTTAGTTTGTGGTGATTGTGTAAGTTGTAGAAAGAGAAAGCCATGGATGAAGGCAATGAGGGACTGGTGTCCATGGCAGTAGACTGTAGTTGCATAAGCTTTGCTGTGGCTGGTGGGCTCCATAGGTTTTACTGGCAAATAAAGCAGAAGGAAAGAGAGTGAAAGGCAGACAAACTCCTCAATCTTCCAATACAGGTCTGAAAATAGACACACACAGCAGACAGGACAGGCAGAGGCAAAAAATAGTCCAAGACAGCAGACATTCACACACCTACTCAGTTCAAAACACACTCTGTTAACCTGCTTATCCATTTCCTGCCTGAAATGCTGTTTATTTAGTTAGACTAGCTGTTATGATGAGGCACGTTTGTGTGTTCATGCTTGTCACAGCGACTGGCCCTGGATTCCAGGAAATGCACTCATAGTTTTCTGACACATGCTCAGATGTCAACATAATCAACCCCCCCACCACCACCACCCACCCATAATTGCTCCTTTCATTCATCTCTCATTCACTCATTGCCATTCTTTTCTCTGACAAATTCAGACAGCTGCTTTTAGGCCTGTTTGGGGGTGTTGTTATTGTGGAGTCTTGTATGTATCTTATGATAAAGTGTTTTTAAAAAAGCTATAGAAAGACTTTTTAATCAGAGTACAGCATCAAGTCCATTAACCTCCTGGAATATTTATCTGGTCAGTTAAGTAGCAGAGGGGGTTCTTAATCAGTTTCAGGTGCACTAGAGGGGCAACAATGAGACACCCCCCTAAACAGGAATGGTTTTACAGGTGGAGGACACTGATGTTTTTTTTCTTCTCATCTTTTCTGACTGTTTTTTCACTAGTTTTGCATTTGGCTAGGGTCAGTGTCACTACTGGTAGCACGAGGTGATACCTGGACCCTACAGAGGTTACACAGGCAGTTGAACTCCTCCAGGATGGCACATCAATACGTGGAATTGCCAGAAGGTTTACTGTGTCTCCCAGCACAGTCTCAACAGCATGGAGGAGATTCCAGGAGACGGGCAGTTACTCTAGGAGAGCAGGACAGGACCGTAGAAGGTCTTTAACCCATCAGCAGGATCAGTATCTGCTCCTTTGTGCAAGGAGGAACAGCATGAGCACTGCCAGAGCTACAAAATGACCTCCAGCAGAACACTGGTATCACTCAGGTCCTGGTCCAGATCTGGGAGGATATCCCTTAGGACACCATTTTTCTTCTCAATAGGAGCATGCCCTGACATTGTCAGGCATGCATAGAAGTTTGTGGAAGCCAAACAAACTACTGAGTACCATTTTGAGTTGCTGCAATGAAATTCCAGCAAAATGGACTAGCCTGTCACATAATTTTTTCA
The DNA here is from genome assembly GCA_024447675.2 of Pterophyllum scalare. Lineage (NCBI taxonomy): Eukaryota > Metazoa > Chordata > Actinopteri > Cichliformes > Cichlidae > Pterophyllum > Pterophyllum scalare. The sequence continues at coordinate 63,934 of JAMQGT020013224.1, read as the reverse complement.
CATTGATTTTTGAGGAGTCCTCGAGGATTCTGCCCTCTCTGCTGCAGGCTGATCATTTTCATTAACATCAAATGATCTGGCATCTTTTCTTAACACCCAGTCCATATCAGTATAGACATCCAGCATGATTTATTTTCCCAGAGAGATCTGATGTGTTTTCAAACTGTTCATTTCAATTTATTTTTAACATTAACATTATAACATTAGAAATACTTTAAGAGTTAAGCCAAGTGTTCTAATTTCAAAATACAGTGAAGGCAACAAAAATAAATGCCATTTGTCAGAAGCAATGACACAGCAACATGACCTCTGGCTTTGATACAGAGGGTTTGAGCTACTGCACAGCACAGAAAGTAAAGGCAGCTTCTTTAAGGCACACAGACAATCACTAGATTTATAATAGGAGGGAGGAAAGTGGGTTGTAGTGTTTGACTATATGACTCTGTATAAATAACGAACTCCTAGGTGTAGTGTTGCTAGTCACCAGCAAATTGATATCAAGAAGCTGCTGATACACCCAAAGTGGAATGTGATGAATAGACAGCTGGTGACGTTAGGAGGTAGTTTCGACTTGAAGGGCGTAAATAAAACAAACACAAAATGAGACACAATAACCTCGCCTCGTGCAGTTTTCCCTCTTCAGTGCTATTGCCAAATAGCTATTTTATTTTACAGCAGTGAAAAATGTTATTGGCATCTGTAGACCTATTTCACAGTTGAAATAAACAGCGGCATCAAAGACATTAAAACTGAAATTCTGGATTATGCTCCTGCAATAATAAAATAGATAAATAAATCACACTGACTTTTTTAAAAAAATGATTCAAATCTACCAGAATCCCGAACAGTATGTTGTGCTGTTAAATCAATTTTCCTGGACAAGGACAGACAGAAGAATATGAGAATGTTTATTTTATTCAATATTTCAATTTTATGTACCCTGTAACAAATCATCTCCCACAAGGCCAAACTGTGCATTAAACATGGCGAGGATGGCAGCCAGAGTAGCTCAGTGGCCGACCAAGCAATAGATAAATGGTGAAAGAGTGCCCTGGGTGAAATTGTCTCTAATTGCAACATTTCATTGACTTTGAATGCAGTTGCAGCCCCTCTTAAATTTGTTTTTGTTAACCAAATTGCAAATCTAAAGAAGCCAAAAACACTGGCTTCTTTAATCTCATCCAAGTGCACCTGGATGAGATTAACTCGGACGGGGTCAGGTGACTCTCATTCCACAACTTCAGTGTGATTCCTAAAGAAATCCAACATGTAGCACAGACAAATTGGTTATGTTTGTCCTAAAGAAAACAAGAGAGATGAGTCATTGTCGGGACAATTTCGATGCCTTTGTTGAGATTAGATTGTTGTTAAAGGAGGGTCTTTGCATACCATCTTGCATTTGTTGTGTCTAGCACATCAGTGTAGCATGATAATGTCTGATACCATTTGCTGCCTCATTTGCATCACGCTCATACACCACAACAATTTAAGCTATTTTTGCAGACTATCATAACGGTACAAATAAAAGATGATAAAGATCCCATTTAAATTGTTCCACCTGCTAAGAACTTAAGTTAAAACTGGAAAGATGTATCACATCGGGAAAAAGAAAATGAAAGCATGACACTAAGTTGGTTACAAAGCAGACTCTGTAGCATTACCTATTAATTTTGTGTAAGTCTGGCATTAGTAATAAATGTGTTTTTGCAATGTATTTGAATTGCTGCTACAACAGTGCAATTTCCAAAGTCCATCTTTATTATATTATGAACTCTAGGCAACTTCTATACCATTGGCCTATTCTGGCTATTATGGATGAGTTTAGTGGGGTGAACCTGAAGTAAAGTGAAGCAACAAATAAGTTGTATCTATATTAGGTATATAGGAAGATTAAGGTAGATTCTACTACTGAAAAGTGAGGCTAACGCAGAACTGCCGCATTCTTTCTAAAGGCCAGCAGGGGGCATCTCTCTTGTTTGTAAAAAGAAGTCTGATTGCATAGAAGTCTTTGAGAAAAGGAAGCTCACTGCTCACTTGATTTATGACCTCATTAAACACTTTCCTGAAATTTTAATGGTCTTAATCCGTAATTTTACATAATCTTTAATATAATATGATTTTAATTTTGTGAATTATGGGCCCATTTTTGAGTAAAATAGATGATAAAGCAGGGCTTGTTCTGTGTAGTGCGGCTACACTGTGATTCACAAATTGCTGCAATACATGTGGATTTGACCATGTGGATCAGTCAAATCCACCACTTTCTTATTATTCCTGTTTTTAAAAACAACGAGGTGACAGCTGATCAGACGACAATAGATCAAGCGAGCCAGATGACCTCATAGTCATTTGACTCATCTTTAATTGACTAACTGTGATTGCTAGTGAACCCTAAATTATAAGAATAATAATAAACCCTAAAATTATAATAATAAAAACTAGTACAAGAAAAGTGGCTGTCATGCCACTATTTTTTGTTATGGTGATACTCTAGCAAACCTGGGGAAAGATTAAAATGTAGGAAAGTGAAAGAAAGTAGTAAAAGGTGTTTCATTTTGAGTGTGCAGACGTGGGTGCACACCTGGTTATTTTGAGAAAAAAAAAATCAAAAACCTAACCTACTTAGCTGACAATGTAGACATTTCTGTCTGCATGTATGAGTCCCTGACCTATTTCTTGAGGGTGTGCAAATGTGTTTGTTAAAGGTCAGGACAATGTGACTCATCAAACCAGTGATCAGTAATGGAAAAAAAGTCTCACCAGTCTCTCTGCGAGCGTATCCCGATGTATGAATGTGTATACATGTGTGTTTGTGAGTGCGGGCGCTTTACTCACATGTGATACTCTTGTAGGGCGCCCTCAGCGTCAAATCCGAGTGGCCGCTGCTGGAACTGCAATTGTCGCCATCATCACCTAGCAACCGTTCCGCGGTGCCATTCAACCTCAATATGAGGGGCTCAGTGTAGGTGTGGGGCACGTCTACAAAACACATAGATACACACACAGACACAGTTAAAGAAAAACAACTAAAAGCAGTTTTATATTTACTGCATGTTAAGAGCTGAGTAGGTGGGTGGACTTATGTATGAATGTTTATGCTTGAACAGATTCCCAGTTTTGTTTCCTATTATCAAAAAAAACCCAGCAAGCTGTTTCCCCACTTGTGGTAAACTTGTCTATTCTGTTGTCATTTCCCATCCACCAGCACCCAATTAATTTTAACAGAGTAGTTCTGCTGACTTCAACAAAGCAAAAGATTTTGTCTTATGTGTTGGTGTGCGCTCTGTCTGTCCTAAACTGGCATCTGGAAGCAGTTAAACCCAACCCCTTGTGACTGTTTAGGGGTCCATGTGCATGCTTGTGAAACCTGAAATCTTTGTGGGTCTATATATTGTGCATGTGTCTTTTTGCAAGTAAATGTCTGTTGAATGCATAAGAGTGCATACACACAATATACATGCAGTAAATACATGTCTGGGTGTTTTATGTGTTCAAAGGTACCATGCAGTCCTCTAATGAAGCTGCTATTATACAAGCACACGCATGCACTCATATGCACACCACACACAGCACACACACACACACACACACACACATGCGCACAACACAGAGGCCTTCAAAGCAAGGCAGGCCTCTGAGAGGTGAAGACTCATTCCTGGGCAAATGGGAGCCAGCTGGGCTTGATAAACACACACATGCACGTACACACATACAAACCAAACCACGTCCTGTGCATGGACTCAACACTTCCCGACTCTGTTTATTTACTCTATCCACTCTCCCTCACTTCTCTATCTGTCCTCTCTTTCCTGTCCCCAGCCTCTCACACTCTTCGTCTCGAGTTCACGTTCCCTTTCGAAGCAAAAAAATTCATGTGCATATCTGGCATAGTTCTATAGATGTAGTCCCGCTTTTATGGCTAAACATTTATACGGCCTCTGCAAAGTTTGTCTCAGCTATGATATTCAAACAAATAAGAAAGCGGTGTGATTTATGCACGATGAGAGTAAAGATAGAAATCAGTGGAGCTCTTTTAGATCTTGTGTAGTTTTTAGAGTTGTCAGTGGTTGTGATATGGGACTTTTCCAATTCACATACTGAATTGATATTTGACTGTGCAGTAGGAGAAGGAGAGGAAAAATAGTTTTGAAAGTCATTAACAGCACTCAGCAAATCGTTGGTTGATTTTGCTTAATGCCAAATAAAGATTGCAATCCAAATCAGTGCACATGACAGAGCTCTAAATGTGACTATTGAAAGAAAGTAACTTCTAGTAACACGCATGCTTAAAATTAGAGCTAGGCTACATTCTGATCGTATTAGTTGTTCACTTAACTAATGCTCAAATGAAAAAAAAAAGTTGAGATATCACAACTGGAATAAATCTGTGAAATTATTTTCTTTATTTGTTGTAGGGTTGCACAATTATTGTGTTATAATGATAGTCATAAGAGAAGTCAGAAGTCATTTGCTTCCCAGTCCTATTATTTATTACTGATTACTAAATGTTTGGGGTTCTGTACTGTTGCTCAGACAAAAGATCCAACTGTTATTTAGTACAAAAGAAAGATGACTTACAAGTAGATTAAATTCTGCAATAATCATTCCAATCACTTATCTTTAAATCCACTAAACTCTGAAATATAAATAGTGTATTAACTAATGACAGCTACATAGCTTGATCACTTTGAGCCGTGCTATGTCTGTCACGTCTGACAAAAGTAAATCTTGCACACAGACAAAGAGGCCGTCCAGAGTCCCGTGATTTATTTTACACAAACAGTTTTACATTAAATGTTTTTATGCTGTACTGTTGCAACAGCTACCATATAGATCAGCCACAACATTAAGACCATCTTGTGCGACATGTCCCGTGAGGTCTGGCACTGGCAGGATCCTTTGCATCCTGTGGGCTGTGGGGTGTGGCCTCAGCGGCTTTTCTGCATCCCGTGGATGTTTGATGGGACTGGGATCCGGGGAATTTGGAGGCCAGGTCAATGTTTGGGCTCTTTGTTGTGTTCCTTGTGCCATTCCTATGTAGTTTTTAGTGCTGTTGCACAATGCGCTGCCCTGAGGCCATCGGCATCTTTAGCATGCAGAGCTGCAGAGTCAACCGCAGGTTGGCAGAAGGAATACTATTTCCCTGAAAATTAGGTTACTTGGCCTAACTTTGATGAAAAGGAGCAGTGTTTGAAGCATCAGGGGATTTGTGTTTGCTTTAGCCTGCAAAAGTTTTTGTGTGTGTATGTGTGTACCTGTGCATGTGTATAGAAGTGTGCTCTCTCAAGGGCATTTTGTATATGTGGGTATTTCTGTGTGGGATGTTGGAGGACACGTGAATAGGAGCTGAGGAGATGGGAAATGCTTCCTGCACTTCTGTTCTATTAGACAGTGGTACACAAAACCCACACACCCATGTGACTTACAAACACGCAGAACACACATATACTCCAGTAAAACCTTCCTGTATCTAGCATTTGCTCTCATCACACATACTTTTCTCTCTGGTACGTGGAAATTTTTTTAAGACCCACATTGTATCCATTAGACTCAATCAGCCTGCTCAGATATAAAAACCACTAGTTAGAACGGCTGTCCTTGACACTACCAAATGTCTGATTTAGAGATTTCTGTGTGTTGTAGACTACGTGTATCACTGGCAAGCAGTATATATCAATGTACTGTACTATGCATCCTTTCACCCAACTTTACATATCTATAAAGACCTTGAATAACACTCTATGCTAAAATTTCTCAAAGAAAATGTGGATAAAAAACACCAGAATGTATAACATCAGCAGTCCAATCATAAAATCACGTTTTATTTTCCTATAATCAGTGATAACGCTATCACTTAGACTTGCCAGTAACATATAATCATCTATTGTTCTATGCAACTGGTATCCATTTTATAAAATTTTTGATAATGGATTATAAAACATAATAAGACACCACATGATGGTAAGCAACCATTGACTCTGGCAACTTTAGAAAGCTGGTAAGGTTTTGAAAATATTGAGATCAGTATTATAGTTTATTAAAAAAAAAAACACTTTATTAGTTTCTCTTTTTTTCTCATTCTTTGGAATTTATTTTTTTTGGCCTATTCTGACATTACCACAGAAACACAAAGACCAGAAAAAAACAAATTTCAGGAAACTGAAAGTCAGTTTTATTTGAGTCCCCAGACAGAATCCATTATTGCTTCATCTGAGAAATAAAGATTTCACTAAAGCCAAAACAACTTTGTACCAAAAGTCTACAGAATACCACCGCCAATGTTGGGGAAAAAAATGTTAATGGTATACGATTAAACAATAAAGGTGGGAAAGGCTCCACTGGTGGGGTGAGTTGCAGATGGGAGACGTACAACCAGCCCAAAAATATGAAGTGTAACTATGAATATGATTTTTTTAGGGAAAATAAATAAGAGTTTGCTGATATTTTGCTGACCTTTATTAAAGTAAAATCCAACCATTATTGTTAATGACTGATAAAAAAAAAAAGTGCAGTGCAAACTCTTTGCAGCTTCTGAAGCAAGGTATGTCAGAAAAAGGGAGGACCCCCCCCTCCCCACCCCCAAAAAAGTCTGAGTAACATTAGTGAAAATGTCCTCAGCAGCGGAGCCTTAGTGCAGCTGGCTGAGCCTTTGCTGTCTGTCACTGCCCTTCTCTCTTTCTATATTTTCTGTCTATCCCTGCAGCAGCTATCTAATATAGGCACAATGATATACAAAAATACAAAATACGCACACTAATTTGTATACTCACATGCCTGTATGCTCGGATGGGGTAGGTATTCAATCAATGAACTCTTCTATCGTTTGGGGACTGTGGGGCTGTATGGGTTAAAAGTGCATGGTTCTTGTGACTTAGCTAGTCAAAGTGTTCCCTTTGTAAACGTTCGAACCCACGATTGTTGGATCGAAACATATTCCCACAAACCCTTAGTGCCATCCAAGAAGGCCTTCAACCAATTTCGTGTTGGCACCGGGATCAAACCACCTAACCGCTCAACCTCAGAGCCATTTCTGAGAACTGTGAAAGATGAGCCTCTAATTAAAATCAGGCCAGAGCAATCAAGGGCCGCTGAGGAGATATGGCTATGTGTTTACACGTGTGGGTATTTGTTTGCGAAAGCTCGAGTATATACCTGTGTACATTCATGTATTTGCAAGTTCATGCGGGTTTGTAGTTTGGTGTTTGTACACGTGTCAGTGGCCCTGAAGGGGCGATTCTGAGGAATTTTAGTTTCCGTGTAAACACACAGTTAGCCATTAAACCAAAAACATATGGATCACATAGGGTAATGATTAGCATAAACACAACACACACAGACACTATTTGCATGAGCTTGCAAATGATGTGACATATCCTGAATTACCTGAAGGGAAGCATTTCCTGCTGTTCCTCCGGGGGACGGGGAGTGTTGGTTCTTAGAGAACAGAGAGCTGAGCTGAGTTTACCTGTTTCCTTTCAAACTACTGCAACACTTTTTCTACAGCTTCACTATCACTTCTTTAAAAAAGCAGTCATCTAATGTGTATGAAAAGGGAGGTCTCTTAGGTTTATACATCCCTGTGGCAAAGACAGTGTGCCTGGAATGTTTCAGACCCTTTCAAGGTTTCCATATTACATTTCAGAATTATTTTATTTTATTTGATTAAATTCATTTATCCATCACTGTAAACACAATATTCCACAATGACAAAGCAACAACAGGTCTTAAGTGTTTTCTCTTCAATTTAAAGCAAAAGACTGAATTATCCCTTCAAAAATATATTTAGAACTTTTGACAAACACCCGTGAGCCAGCTCTGGTGCATTCTACTTTTATCAAATGTCCTTTAGCTGCTTCTACAATTTGACTGCAGTCCATGTGTGCCTAATTGAAATAATCTAAAGACACACACCTATCAGTATTAGGTCTCACAGTTGATGGGTGTGTCAGAGTGAAAACCAAGCCATGGGATTAAAAGAATTATTGGCAGACCTGCACAACAGGCCAAGAGATAAAAGAAAACTAGAACCACCAATAGTCTTCAGAGATGTGACCAAAGTGAGTTGCTGGGGATGGGCCGCCTTGGTAGGGCAGGCTTAAACAAAAACTACTTTTCTGGAGATGGGAGAACCTTAGAGAAGAACACAGTGCAGCACTCCAACAGCAGAGGCCCAGTAGAAGCTGTTCTTAGTACGCTGAAAAAAGGCATTTTAGCCACATTCAGACCAAGAACAGCAGAACGCTCTGGTCTGATGAGACATAAATTAAACCATGTATGTAGAGGAAACTGACCATCACTTCATAAATACCATCCGCACAGTAAAATATAGTGATGGCGGCTTCGGGAACTGGGAGGCTAGTCGAGATAAGAGGACAGAGAGAGGAATCCTCAGTGAAAACCTTTTCGAGAGTGATCTGGACTCCCAGAGCGAAGCTATTTCTCTAACAGACTGTTTCAGCTCACAAGGAACAGATGCGGGACACCTTTTATATCTTATGTAATTACTCTCTACAGTGCAACAGCGCTTATCTTATCTTATATCAGACTGGGGCAAAAGCTACATACTAGCATTCTAGAAAACAACAGTCTGCAACATAAAATATGGAAAACTTGAAAGGGTCTGAAATCTTTCTGTGAAAACTGTATTTGCACTTTTGGACAATAACTGACAGAAAGAAATTATGTAGAAATTTGACACTTGATGTAATAAAGTAAAACGTTCATTAGATATTAGAAGCAATGTTTAAATTGCAATCCAGCCAAAGGGAAAATCACACACCAAGAAACTAACACAGACACATGCATACACTCACAGAGTGCTGCACGGGAATAAGTTCAAAATCAGAGATTATACTTGCTGTGAGAGAATGAAGTAGTGTAAGCTCATTAAAGGCAAAAAATGTCTGCTGTTGAACAGGCTTAAGAGGAATTTAACTGTGCTACTCTGTGAGATTCTTCTGATTCATGGGAAAATACTGGCTCTTCGCTAACAGATGCTAATCTGCTGTGTCCATTAGCAAAGCAGCTAACAGAACTGCAGTTGTTTTCAAATCTTAACGCAAGTAATTTGAAACAGGCTCACTGTACTGCTCTGTACAACATATGCAAACTAAGCATAAGCAGTCTGCCTGTCATAAACAGAGTAACAGATCCCAAATGATTAAGATTTGATAAAATGTAAAACTTTTCTGATTCTTTTTTTTAATTGTTGTTTTCTTCATAGCTCTTTATTGTAGCATCCATTAACCCTTTCTTCTTATTGCTTCCATATATTTACTGTAACTGTTATTATTAGAGAGGCACTGACTGACCAGCCAGTGTTCTCAGCCGGTCAGGTTCACAGGCAAATTGTCGCACAGTCACTCAAAGCTACATACTAACATGTTGTTGACGTGTAAACTCCTCAATGTGAGTGAAGACACAAAATTCGCCAAAGTAAGCTCCACCACCATGAAATTGTTTATAGGAACAATCCTAATCAGACACTTAAATTACTTTGACTGCGCTGAACATGGATATTTTAAAGAAGCTAACAAGAGCAAAGGGTCCAAAGCTAAACCTGTCCAGAGACAACCACAAGCCTGCAGCCTCGGTATGAGCGAAGGACAGAAGCAGGTACGGAGAAATTTACGGAGATGAGTGAAAGAGAGAAAGGGGTGATGTCCTGTTATCTGGTGAAGTTATGAACACACTGGAAAAAAACTTATGGAAGCAACAGACATTTGTTGCACCCGCTTTTGTTTGGTAGGTTAAAATATGTCAGGTAAAGCTGGAATTATTTCCACCTCTTCCCAATAGCAGAGAACTTCATTTTCAGTTGTTCCAAGTGAGAAGCTCCTGTAACTTACTGCAGTTTGGTGGGAAATTTTAAAATTTCATAATTTCTTTTATTATGAAAATAATATTTTGCATTGTTGGAATGTGCTGCCAGTTAAAGTTCTTAGAAAGACAATCTGTATTGGCAAAATTTGGTATCGCTTCCTCGCATCTTAGCAGAGATGCAAGTGGAGGGGGCGAGGGAGAAACACTGAGGAGAGAGGAGGCGTTTAACAAAGTCCAACAAAATCCCGGCTTTGGAGCTGTAAGTTTTAAGTGATATCATTAAATATGACGTTTGGCACAGCTGCATCAGAAATTGTTGTTACAGCCCAACTACTTCGACCATTTATGATCCCAGATGTCATCCAAGCATAACAGTTTTCATGAGACCTTTAAAATTTAGGCCTACTTTTAGTTCACAACATTGTGCAATGTGACAAGTTATTATGATTATGATTTTTTCTTTTAATCTCACACACGCAAAAGAAGAGTGAAAGAAAGAAAGTTTGGTTACAAAGCTGATCATCTTAAGCAAACTTACAAAGAAAAGCTTTGTAGATATCTTTTCTCCTGTGTAGGCAAGGGGAAATGTGTTTTTACCCACAACTCGATACACCTGTGTATCCATGATTACTGCTCATCTGTCCTCTAGATGCATTTTAACAAGTGAGAACTCCTTCAGCACAAAGGTGATGAGGAGGCAAAACAGAGAAATGAGAAAAGCCCTCATTTTAAACCTTCACTGGATATGACAAGAGAGCAATGGAGATAACTGAGGACACTGTAGTAACTTTTCAATCACGTGGGAGACCTGACTTAAAAGCACACACTGTTTTAATATCTATGTTATTATAAATGGGATTATTAGTTACAAAAATCATAATCTATGGCAGAAGATATAAAACTATGGACTGACAGCATGAACTCATCAAATATTGAATCAAGTTAACAGAAGCATAATGCTCTGATAGATTTCTATACAGTCTGTACAAACTTTTTTTGCAAACAGAGGAGCTGTATTTTTATGCACAATTCATAGGATCGCCTCTTCCGCAACTTTAGAACTGAAACTGGATAAGACAAAACTACTTGTCTGAACAGGTTACTATCACACTGATAGAAAAAAAAATATGGTAACAAGCCCTTTGTTCAAATTAGCTTGTATTATTGTACCATGATGACGTTCGTGACAGGAATGATAAGGATATAGAGAAAGTACTAGAGTAAGTCATTAGTGAGAGAGAGAAATAGAAAGCGCACAGGCCACCAGAGCAGCAGCAATAAGTGATTCTCAAATGTTTGTGAGGTAGTAAAGGAAAATAAAGCATGCTCATTTTCGTCGGTCAAAAATGCAGCAAAAATGCCTCAAACTGCTCTGAGTTTATTTCAATCTCTGTGAGAAACCAAATTAGACAAACCTCAAAGACTAAAAAAGGACAAGCAGGAAAAGGGCAGCATCCACACACTTGAGTGTGTGTGTGTGTGTGAGTGAGAGAGAGAGAAAGAGAGAGAGAGAGAGAGAGAGAGAGAGAGAGAGAGAAAGAGAAAGAGAGAGAGTGATGAAATAATAGGTCTAAATAGGTTAGACTGTGACATAGAAGGTTAATTTTACCCAAGAAAGCATCAGGCTGAACACACACATGCCAGTAGCTACACAAAGTTAAGAGACACAGCATATAGAAGGTGCACACTTGCTTGCTTTTAAATTAATTCCAGACTTGTATTTTTGATGTGCAGATGGTTAAAAAAAGTTGCAGAATAATACACTTATCTTCACCCCACCCCACCCGTCCCCCCGCCCCCCAACATCATTAATAATTATAAAATGAAGCCTATTGTTACATGTTACAACAGTCAATCACAGACACGGTTTAATGCTTCAGTCTTCAGTTGATTTGTGAGTTGCTGGGACTGTAAGTAGAGTTTATCGTGTCTGGACAGAGCCAGGGTGTTTGACTCCTGTTACAGTCTTTAAGCAAAGTCAGCTGCTTGCTGGATGTTACTTCATAGTTAACATTCAAATAAGAGTTATATCAATCTTCTTCACACAAAATTAAAAAAGAATAAGTGAATTTAGAAAAAAAGCTAAACTCTTTTCTGCATTATAGCCTCAGATGCTTTTTTTTTAAGTGGTGTTGCATTTATGAGCAAAGGACTATACATTATAGTCATCTACTTGCTGTGATGACAGCAAATGAAATGCTTTGAAAGCTCACAGGCTGACATAAGAAGTATCTCACAGTCTGAAATCCTGAAGGTCAAAATTCAAAGCAGTTGCCAGATTAGAATGAGGTCAAAACTATGATATGATACAATCAGAGCTGTGACAGGGAAATTCTACTGTTTATTTTGGAATAATACAATAACCACTGGTGTTTTCTTATTTTGCTTTTCAACATAAAAAAGTAACCCATTCCCAACCTTGAGTGAGCTTAAAGTCTGTCCTGCAGAGATCAGTGTAACCAAATAAGTGCCAAGATCTTCATTCTGTTTGGCCACAATGTGAAATTTAGCATTAACTAGCTACAGCTGACTGAAATTGGTCTCCACTGTTTCCATTGATACTGGCAAAACAATGGAAGTCACCTAAAACTGTAAATCCCGGCATCTTAAGACACTGATAATTGTAAAGGTTTCATTGTGTTTGAAATCTCAAACTGCATTTGTTGAAACTGCAGTTTCACTGTAAAAAGAGATTATAGTTCATCCCTCATGCAGGCAGAGAACAAAGAGAAAGAACCAAAAAAAAAAAAAAACAATGGCAGAGAATTGAGTAAAAATTATAGAATAAAGGAAGAAAAATAGAGTGCAAGAACTGCTAGTGGTTTGGGAGTCTAGCATGTGGTAGGAAAAGGCTCCTTCAATCTTCATGCCTGAATGAGAGCCATACTCACAACAAGAAGAAGCACATGTCTATCAGTACACATATAATATAATTTTATGGCCAAGTGATGACTGAACAAAGCTTTTTTCAATTGCAGACAATAGTGCTCTCCAAATATAGGGAGACAGGAGGGCAAAATCTTTCTTTGAACTTTTCACGTGCACTTTGGTTAGCTGGCTCCAATGTCATGCTACCAGGTTATAATCTTAGACTGTATTTAAAAGATGGGCATAACTTCTGGGTATAAAATGAGAAAGTGCCTTAAACCACCATTCTTCTTATGGCCAGCAGGGGGCAACTTCTCTGGTTGCAAAAAGATGTCTAATTCTACATAAATCTATAGAAGTAGAAAATTAGAGTAGAGTAGGAAATCAGTTTATGGTCTCAGCTTTTATCCCTTATTGAATTCAGCATGGTGTTCATTTGGTAAATTACGTCTTCCGTTACCCAAAAAGGAAACAGGGCGTGCTTTAAGGACTGAAGTGAAGGACAGGTAAAACGCTCAGCTCGAGGCTTCAATGTGGGAGTAACCAATTGATGAAATCACAGTAGCTGCAATTTTCTTTGTGTTAGGCTATAGTAAATGATCATAATCTACAAAAGGCCTCAGAAAGTACCACAAAACTCCTTTAACAAAGTCAGAACTAGTCTGAACATAAAAAAATTTTTTTTTAAATTACAGCATACTGGATAATCTAACCTACTCGATACACAAAATACTGTGGCAAAGTATCACTTGTTGCCAATTAGTTTAAATAGCCAAATGTGGTAATGTGTTGTTTTGTTTTTTTAACTGTAAAGGGTCATTATCTTCATAACCTTCTGGTGTAATTAATGTAGTGCTGCACATTTGAATTACTGCCAGTTGGAGCTCTGAAGACAAGAATGAGAATGGGGATGCCATCTCCTTTCTTCCAACCTAGCAAAAGCAGTGAAAACCAGTGCCAAAAGCCACATTTGATACTGTGCATCTGGGAATGATATGCAAAGCTGTCAAATCAATACAATTATCAAGCTAGTCAGACGCAGGTAAAAGGACAAAAACCCACATCATCAGCTACACTGGCTCAGCAGTTTTGACTGGAACAGATGGTACAATCTTAGAAGCTTTACCCCATTCTAATAATGCACTAATTGCCAAAACTTTGTTTGAAGCCCAAATTTAAAAAATATACGTGGCTTTGTTCCCACGTGAACTCTGGAAAATGGGAGAATCCTGTTAGGACTTTGTCTAAAGTTGCCTGGTCTCACATGTAGCACACAATAGAAGATTGCCTGCATCAGACAATGACACTTCTGGAAAGTCTGTGTTTTGTTTAGGCAGGGGAGGTGACTGAAAAGCGCACCCAGCGGCCAGGTCACAGGACATCTACTCACTCACTGTAAATTCCCATGGTCTTTGAAATGGAAAGCTGGAAGGTTAAAAACTGCTTTATGTCCAATCAGCCGCTTCAGACATTTACTCTCTCGCATGCAACTCCGTGGAGTAATGCCTAGAAAAGATCAGCGCTACACGGCGTGTGTGCAAAAAGCCCTGTGTGTCTGTTTTGTCAACCAGTTCACTGTTGATGCAAAGGGATTAGTAGAGGTCAAACAGAGCTAAAAACACACCTTGGCTAACCTGCCTACATTAAACCTGCACAAACACACAGACCAGACAGCCAAAAGAAGCCTAACTTTAGCAGAAGAAGGAACGTTTACACATTGTGTTGGCTTCCTGATGAGCAAATACAGGTAAAGTCAGCACAGCCAGGAGAACATGTTTGAGCACAAACCTTCAATTTATTAACTCTCAAACTCTCCAAGAGTTATCATTAAACATGATGCTGTGCTTATAGTCACGGTTAACCACAATGTAGCAGAGAACAGAGATGTGTGTGTTGATGTTTAGCACAGTAATGATAACAGTTGTGTTCAGACTTGTATTTAAAAAAGACAAAAAAAAAGGAAATAAAAGAACTTCATTAACTATTAAGCATTTTTGTGGCAGGTTCCCATGGCCACAAGGCACTTAAATCTCTGCACACTACCCTAACTGTTAACCACACCTACCCTAACTACCCCCTTGGACCTGCACTCTGATCTGTGCACACTCAGTGCTGTTGTTTTCTCATTGAAGCTTGAGGATACTGAAGTAATTTTGGCTGATTCTGCATGAGTCATTCAGACAAAAACAGCCTGCAGCTGAGTCCACATCTTCCTGTCCCCGCCTCTGTGTCAGTCACCTCTTAGCACAAAGACAAAGGGTCACAGGTTCATTCCCAAATTCCCAAGAGCCTAATTGTGACATTTAAGTGTTCCATAGCACTGAATCAGACCTGACCACTGAGTTCACCCAAGTGCATGTCCTCTACACAAAATGACCTGGCTATGCAGCAGTTGTGTCTGTCATTAAGAAGTCTTCTGGCCTTATAAATCTCAGTAACATCCAGCAAAAACTCACAGTGGCATTTCTGGGATAGTGTGAGTCTCAAGCCTTTAAACACCACAGTGACCCAAGAGTGTCTCACTTTAGAGAACTCACACCAACCTATATGCACTTTCACAGAGATGAAAAAATCCATTTGAATTTTGTTTTCAGAAAATTGCATTGCAATAGCTCTATTGTACATTCAAACACACACTGAATTACCTCCTAACATAGCAAGCTTCACATGCGTGAAAGAAAATGGGAGATCTTCACTCTCTCCACTAATCCAGCTGCTCCATTTTTTTTTCATAGCACATGGCTAATCTCTTTAATAACTGCTTTCTTGTTCACCGTTTTTGGACGAGCGCCACAACAAAAATGACAAGAAAGACTTAACGCTGGTTATTGCAAAGCAGTATTCATGGCACGCATTGTTCTTTCTTCCAACACATTTACACACATGCAGAAACACTACATACTGGAGGGAAGGGGTGGGGGGTGAGATATGTTTCTTTTTTGGTTTGATTTGATTTTTTGTTTTTCGCTGCAACCTGTTTCTTACCTTCACCGGGGCAGGGCTGTGGGCTCGGGCTGCTGTTTTCTCTCTCTGTGTCTGAGGTTGCTTGTGAACTTGGTTGTGGAGTTGGTAAACCGGGGTCTCCATTATCAGGTGAAATGGCAGCGGCACTCCTCTCCTCATCCATGGGCGTAGGCCTGGCTTTTTAAGGAGGAGGTGACTGAGCCTGAAGCAAAGAGACAAGATAGCCCAAAAAAAAAATGTCATAGAGATGAGTCATACAAAAGATTTCTTGTTGTCTTTTTGATATGAGAAAGAAGTTACCAGGCCACAGGTACTGTTGAACCACTGCCAGTCCCCACCACAGGAACCAGCAGAGTGCTTTCACAAAGGTTAATGTCTGGTAAAAACCTACTTTAAATGAATTCTTCAAAGTATACTGTGATTATATATTTACATATAACACGGTGACTCAGTGAGCCAACAAAACCAAAACATGAGGTAGACAGACAGCAAAAGAAGATGAATAAAAAAATCATATAAGTCAAGTAACTTATTCATGAATCTTGAAATTCAGTTCAATAACGCCACACTTATTAATTACACTTGTTCCTTATTTCAAGTCAAATATTTTATGTTTTTGAGAGACCTCAACCAGCCAATAGGAGCGCGAAGTGTAACTCATTAAGCAGAAGAGGATGGATGGATGGATGGATGGGTGGATGGATGGATGGATAGATAGATGGATGGATAGATAGATAGATGGATGGATGGATGGATGAGTTCAATGTATACCTCACGTGCCAGATGTGGCACGCGCTTTTCCTGCCAAAAGCAGCTCAGCTGGGCAGCTGTTTGCGCGCTCCCGTGGCTCGCTCTTCTCCGTACTCGCTGCCCCCCCAAAAAGTTTTGAGAAAGTTTTTGAGAGAAAAAAAAGCCTGAAGAAGCAGAGTTTCCTCACTTGCCGTTGGCCTCATGAACAACTATCCACCCTTATGGGTTCTTGAATGTTTTAAAGAACATGCTCCAAAGTGTGAAGTTTCGGGAAAAAGAGAAAAGTCACCGCGGCGCACGCTCATCAAGGTGCCGAAGAAACTAGCTTCAACGTGTTGTTGCAGCAAAGTTTTAACAACTGTAAAGTCTAATTTTCAGAATAAGTGCAAACTGAAATATTGAAGATAAACGCAAATGTAACTGATAGCTAATAACGGGCGTGCTCTGTTTATCTGCCCTCTGCTTTCGCGACACGAGTCTCTGCATGCTCAGACCGAGCTCCGCTCCGGCGTCTGGATAATTTCTCTGCCTGGGTTTGCACTGCTGAAAAAACAAACAAACAAAAAACTTTGATAACAACACTGCAGGAAACAACGTCTTACCTTCTCTCTGCCTGGAACTCTTTGCAGCCGGGCCTTTGACTAATTCATTTTCTGATCACTCCAGGTGGACTTCTAGCCCTCTTTACGATCCGATTTCCCCAAACTCTTGTCACTTTACACGACCACCAACTCTCTCTTCGGCTCACGCAGGTAACCTAAGCTCCAAAGTCAGAGCATTTTCTCCAGCGGAGATAGTTCTCTCTCCGCCTCCAAACTTTCTCACTCCAGCTTGCCCCGTCCTCCAGCAGCAAACCAGATGTTGGGAGTTTTAACTCCGCAGGCAGCGCTCTGAAATCTCTTTGTCTGCGCTGCAGGTTCGTCTCACTTTGTATTGCGTTTCTGCGACCAGAGTCCAAATGCACCACCTTACCAAACTTATTTACAATCTTAAATTGAGTATCCGCTCTGTGCAACCCGCATCGCCTCCTGACTCCTATATCCTACTTGCCTCAGACTTCTGTGTTGCTGCTGTTGGACAGGAAACTATATTCAGCAGTGACTGTGCTTCCTCCAGGCTAGAAAGTAGTTGGGCTGAGCTGTACTGTCATATAATTACCCCTAAACCCGAACCATATGCTGGATTAACTAAGGGAGGCTTTCATCAGGAATTATGAGGCCAGAAATGTGTTTTGGCACCAATAATCGTCTGTAAAGATAACTGTCTTTTGTCAGATAGCAACCTTGCAGTTAACATTTAACGCAGTATGTTTACACTTACTTTATTGTCTCTCTCAGCGCGTTTTAACGTATCCTGACATAATACAGACAACTGGATGACATTCCCTAGTTTTCTGTGGAGTTACTGTTGATTTGTTTTCTTTCGGGTCTCAATAAAACTTTTGAATATGCAGGAAAATATTATTCATCAGCTGCTTTTAAAAAATGAACTATATATATGTAAATATACAATAGTAATTTAGCAACTATAGTAACTTATTACATTTTTCAATGACCAGCGTTTGATGAGATGCCAAGTACATGTACAGTACTCTGAGACAAGCTGACCAAACCTTTGTCTGTCCTTTCAAG
Organism: Pterophyllum scalare; assembly: GCA_024447675.2. Taxonomy (NCBI): domain Eukaryota; kingdom Metazoa; phylum Chordata; class Actinopteri; order Cichliformes; family Cichlidae; genus Pterophyllum; species Pterophyllum scalare. The sequence continues at coordinate 45,899 of JAMQGT020013224.1, read as the reverse complement.
GTCACAGTTTTTAGTTTGTATGCTGCTGTGAGTCACTCGGGGGATTTTCATTACTTATTCTCAAGGTCTTTTAAGACCAAGTTAGGCACCTTTGTCAGCGATTCATGTTCAGGATGTTAAGGGTCAACTAAACAGTTATTACTAGAAACCTTGCAGTGCACATTCCTGCCTTATGCTTACTGTCTATCCCACCGACATCAGCCAGTTTTTTTTCAGATCTGATACACTGACAACAACCAGTGTCTTTGTACCAGCTGGCTCCAAGTACAGAACTCTGAAACCATCATCATCATAAATATTAAATAAAAATACTGGACAAGACTTTTTTTTTTTAAAATTAAACGAATGCATGTCCGCAGGAATCAACAGATTAAAATGTTGCAGTTCATAATCTTATAAGCACACTCACAGAGGACTTCTTTGAGAATGTTCTTGCATTCATTATGGAGATCATGAGACATGGATGGTGGTGTTACACAGGAAAACTGACTACAAGCATGAAAAGATCCTCAATTATGATGACAGCTGTTATGACAGATTAAAATTAAACCATAAATTCATGATGCCTCTATTATTGTTAGTGTAAGCAACACTTAAATTGTAAAGATATTGACCATTTACAGTTTTAATTAATCCACTAAATTGATAAACAGGTAGAAGATTATTACAATAATCTCACAAGAAGCGAGTCTGGTCAAATAATACTGTAAATATTTACTGTTTTAGCTTAGGCTAGCATAATGCATAAAATGGCAGGAAAAGACTAATTCATAACATTTCTTGGGTCACATAAAGACTACATGTGAATGATGTTGCCCATTCAAACACAGTGATCTTTGAAGATGTGTCAGGGGCACAAAATAACATTAGGGCGGCTAGATCTGCCTGCTTTCCCAGGTGTTTGGCTGCTAGTCTATTCTTTACATCACTTCCACTTTCCCACGCTGTCAGACTCAAAGCTGACATCATCACTTCTAGTCCAGTCATCTTTCTGCCCGCCTTCTTTGAGCCATTCAGCCTCTGCTCTGCGTACTTTAAGTATCACTGCTCATCTGTCTCCCTTTCAGACTCATTCGTTCAACCCACCTCCTCCCCGTCGCTGCCTCACCCAAGTCTCTCAGAGCTCCATCCAGGCCTCCATCTTTGTCTTCACCACCACCAGCGTCTAGACTCTGGGGAGTCCTGCCCTAATTCCTGTCACTGCTGGGATTCCGTTCTGCTACGATGGGCCATCGGAGTCTAATTGGCAAATAGCATAATTGAATTCCATGTCAAGAAATCATGTTCAATTCCTCCTAATGATCTCTCCTTATTTAAATGCTATGCCCATTAGTGAAAGATTCAAGGTATCAAAAAGTCACAAATTTTGCAGATTTTGCTGAATACGTTGGAAACTACCACAAAGAAAATGAAGTGGCAGTGCATACTGAGAAATAGATTTTTTTTTAACTAGAGTTCAGTTTCAGTTTTGCACAGGAGAAAATGTGTGATGTGACATCTATCTATCTATCTATCTATCTATCTATCTATCTATCTATCTATCTATCTATCTATCTATCTATCTATCTATCTATCTATCTATCTATCTATCTATCTATCTATCTATCTATCTATCTATCTATCTATCGAGGTACAGTATGCTACATAAAACACCCCGCTTGATCATTTACGTTCAGACCACAGTCAGTTTATAGCCAAAATATATTTTATACATAATTGAAAAATTAAATATTAGAGAGGCTGTTAATTTATAAATGTTGCTAATGGAGGACTTATAAAAAAAAAAAGGTACCGATAGCAGCGTTTCAAAGTCTCTTTGAGCTAATTCATATCAGCACATTTTGAGTAGTTGGCCTCCCTGTAGCTTTACATGCATAACTTACCAGTTTGTCATCGACTGTAGGCGATTTTGAACAGAGTGGGATAAGTGCACTCCCAGATTTTATCATATTAAAATTCAGAGTTCATCTTAGGTAATTTACAGCATCACAACGTGTTAATGAGGAGATTCTTGCATTTTATCTGATATCAAAGTTTCAGCTAAAAACGATATGGTACAATTACAGATTGGTAAAAGCACAAGTGCCAGATAAATTAACCATATACAAAACCTGGAAAGTGGTTGACAATTGGGTTGGGCTGCCACCCACCCCGTGACCCTGAACTGGATAAGCTGTTAAGAAAATGGATGTGTGGATGAATGGTTGCCATTACACCGTAGATCCATTAATGTGTGTTTTTAAAAGATTCAGTTTTCCCTTCTAGTCTAATTCCTGTATTGAACAATGGAGCTGGGGACATTTTTGTCATCAGCCAGAGAAGTTATTCTCTCAGTCATCTTACTTCTATTTTTTTCCAAGTACAGCCCAACTGCTTTAATATGCTTTGCTTCCTTTTTTTATTTAGACAATTATTTATATGCCGCTTCACAGGTGCTCAGTGTTAATTTAATTAGCCTTATTTAACAGGTTTTTCTTCATTATTTAAACATATTTGTCATGGAGTCTGTGGCAGGCGCTGCACACCCTGTCAGTCTTCTGATTGCTTTTGTTCTGGTTCTAATGACAGCATTGTGTAGAGGTGAACAGGTACACTTTGGATTGTTCAGGCTCTAATGGACTAGCCAAATGAATTTGCCACTGCCCTTCCATATTCCACACCTCCAGCAGCTCCATCAAGTCAGCATACAATAATGAAAGAGAGGTTTTTGTTGATGCAGACACATTCTCCTAAACTGTTCATTTTGTGCAGAAGAATAGCAGGCAGGTAACAGCTTTATAATTTATGACAAAGAAATAGTTTCGGCATTCTGGGAAATAAAGAATATCAAACCATTCAAGAGACAGGGCACTCAGAGAATTAAGGAACAATTTAAATCTATGCAAGAAATCTATGCAACAGCATATGTGCTGGTAGAAGTGTAATTGGGGAAAAGCTTTTTGGGGCAAAGTCAACAAACATTCAAGTGTTTTTTGTTTTGTTTTTTTTTAAATCAGATTCAAGTGGCTCATTCTATAGATGAGTGTTTAGATCCCTGTGACTGCTGAAATGAAAGTTAATTTAGACAGTGCTTCAAAATAAGTGCCCCAAGAGTGTTTCAAGCCAACTGCTTTTAGGACTCTTTTCTTGTCAGGACTTAAATCACACACTTGACACGGAGACTAAAAATCAGGGAATCTGCCTGACAACCACTAAAGCTTAGTTGTTGACATATTTTATTCAGGTCAAAAACTAAATCATAAAAAAGAGCTATTTACTGTTTTGAAGATGGTCTTGTTGGACTACTTTTTAGTTAACAAGCAACAAGCAGCAACTCAACAAATTGAAATGATCACAGATGAGAGTGGCACTGACACTCCCCTGTGACAGAGATGAGAGTGACACTGACACTCCCCTGTGACAGAGATGAGAGTGACACTGACACTCCCCTGTGACTGTTATCTTTTAATGACCATCTAAGGTTATGCAATAGTTTGTCTGTGACTGAGTTTTTGTGACAGGATACAGCATATTATCTGTACTATAGCCAAAAAGTCACCGGTATCACCATTTTCACTGATCCCAGACAGTGTTTCCAAGTGGTTTCTTCGGTCTCAGCTGACTGGAGGTGCGAGGAAATGTTCCTCCCACTGAAAATGCTGCATCCAGAGGAACAGAATGAACTTTCTGGGATTTCGTTACCTGGATGATTGAGCACACATCAAGACATTTTCACTGATGAAATGAAATAATGAAAAAAAAAACAAGTCTTGTGGTTGTTTTTTGGCATTAATCCAAATGAGTTTTCAAATATTGCATATCACAATACAGCACGCAATGTTACTGCTTACAGTAGTCCTTTTCTTGAATCAGCCAAGTCCTATAGATGAAAGGATGGCATTGAATAGCAGTGCATACATTGAGGTTATGCATGCTAATTCAAACTGAACCAAGGGCAAACTGTCCAAAGGCAATCAAACTGTTCTTAACTACGCTGAAAGGATTTCTACCGTTTTCATAGTGCACTGACCTGATCTTTGTTTGGGTTAGGTATCTGAAGCTTTACAGGCTTTACAGTCCTCTGATAACTGGCAGAGAAAACACAGGTTGCTTTCTTTAACCAGCTAGTGCGGGAGGACGAAGGTGAACGAGCTGGGATTCTTAGCAGACTGGATGATCTCATGTGGTGGGAGGACACATGGAGGAAATGTCAAAATTGAGAGAAGAAGTTGGTCCAGACAGAGGCATAGAAAGTGAGATGTTTGTGTGTGTAGGGGTATTTATAGAGAAGTGAAACTGGAACTAGGTACACCCAGAGTATGAGTGTCCGTGTCCGAGTATTTTTCTTAACTGTTTGAGTGTCTCTGAATGATATGGTGACTGGAAGAGAGAGCGAGTGGGCAAGAGAAAGAGACGAGAGGGTAAAAATGTGGTTCCAATCACTCACAAAGATGCTTTTGTTCTGTGGCCGAAGCCCCCCCCACCACCACCACCACCACCACACATGGAGTCATAGAGCTTCATCCATTTTCTCATAAGACTCATGGCTTCTCAGGGGAGGGTTCCTGTGGTGGAGAAAAAACTTGTGAGACACTAACAACTGAAGGCTAGCCATTTAAAAAGTCAGATAGCACTCCAGCGCATTGAAGCAGTACATTTTTGATTAGCTTACATTCTAAGCTTACAGGCTATGCACCTTTTCCTTCATGATTCATTATATGAAAAAGTCTTCTTGCTCAGTCTGCCCTGCTTGTTTTGTAAAAGATACACTCTGTTATATGCTCATCCTGTTTGCATCTTTTCAGCACTCGTGGTTTGCTGCCACATCAACATATTATTTGGATCAATGAGAGGTAACATTTCTGAGCCCGCCTATCCCTGCTGTGTAGGACTGGCAATCTGTCAGTCCTACACAACACATACAGCAATACAGACTACCATTCAGTCTAACATCCACACCTACAGCCAATTTAGAATAGCTGATTAGCCTAACATCTATGTGGTTGGCCTGTGGGAGCAAACCGCAACGTCCAGAGAGCACAGGCACAGGGAGAACTTGCAGAACGCACACATAAAGGCTCCAGCAACCATAGGTCATGTTGACAACAAGAAGCAATACTATTTCAGTGTATTTCCACATGTTTATTATTAATACCACCATATAAAAACAAAACAGCTATTAAAATGGCAAATCGGTTAATTTCGCAATTATCACACTATTCACTTTAACATACTGCTGCAGGGTCTGTTGGGGTGGAATTACAAGCAGTGGTCTGGTAACGCAAAACCCAACACAAGTTTTGATTAATTAACTGTGTCACACTGCACCTAATAATAGATACTGGTACTATAGTGTGAACATTCTATATTCACATTGTTCTTATATTTACTATAATAAGGGCAAATGCACAGTGGCCCATCAGTAAATGAAGCTGAAGTGACAGGAAAAGTATATCACAGCGTGCATGTTTATTTGGATGTAGCAAAAGCACAGAAACTCTTGGGTTATGTTTTTTATAAATGACACAGAGAAGAGAAAGGGTCTAAGCTCGTTAGTCTTGAATAAACAGTTCCATGTGGCTGCATGCAGCAGCAGATATACACTGTGATGTGTTGTTTGCAGTGAGTCAGTACACTGTTTGGAGGCTGGCCCAGCACTTCAGCCACAGACATTGAGGGGAAGAAGGGAGAGGGATATAGACAGAGTGAGTGAACTGGAGAGAGACAGAGGGAGATGTCAGCATTGCTCTGAGTAAATGTATTTTGTGACTCACAGGGTCTGCTTGGACCTCAGTGCTCTCCATGCTGTTGGGACTAATGTCCCTTCACGCCCACCCACGCACCCAATCGCACATATGTGCATACTGATTTAACACCGCAAGTACATGCGCATGGACAGATAGGCAGATGCACCAGAGTACCATCGAACATATGCACGAAGCATGCTCACATGCAGGGGCCTAGTGCTTACTCTGTCCACATGAGCATTAAGAAACATATGCCAAGGTTCAGATTCAGGTGTGTGCCAAATACTACTGTACCACGCCAAGAATAACCCCTTTGTGTGTTGCTCTGCACTATGGCTCACCTTGTACAAGTATATGGTACTGAGTTTCTGTTTAGTATTCATAATGTGTGCATGCCAGTGAGTGTGTTTTTATGCCTGCACATGTGTGCTTTTAGCCTATAATAGGCTTAGAATAGGGTCTCTACCAAAACCAAATGTCACAGGGATTTAAGCGTCAAGAGTGAGTTTGCTCCCAGCTGACTGACACAGAAGTTCACTAAAAGCACAAGATTAAACAAAGTTTCAACTTTCCAAAAAACATCCATCCAGTTTCCATTTTTTTTTCTCCCCGTGGCAACATACCCATGATGCAGAGCTGAGGTTTAAAGAGAAGCTGTAGGGCATGCTGCAAACCTGCGAGGGAGACAGACACGAATAAAAAGCAGGAAGTAAAAACTGAGAAGGTGGGCAAACTAAAAGTACAGATGGGTCAAAGAAAACTATTTTTATACTTCATCACTTCTGTAAACCCTAATGAAACTTCAGCCACCTGTGTTCATGGCAGTCACACAACCACACACAGTACAGATCACTCGCTGTGTTTGTTCCACACTCTCTGGCCCACTCTGTTGGTCAGACCATGTCAATGGACCCCAGCAATGTTTGTTGCTGGGTTTGTGTTTATGAGTTGCAGCTTGTGTTGTCTGGTTTGTTTACTCCTCCTGGTGGCCACTCTCTGTATCACATCCTGAACCCTCTGAAGGCCTTCAGGATGCGTGAACGTCCAACTCAGAGCACCACTGATTAGTAGTTTTTAATCATCTAATGTCAGACAGGCTTAAGATTGTTTTCATAAATTCTTTGAGAATGATTGTGTGAGATTAGTGAAAGGCTGCATTTTTTGCTACACAAACATGTGCATTTTCTTCACACTGTGTAAAGACCATTACGATAAAACCCGCTAATTGCAAATGATCAAGGTGGTCGTGGCAACACATTGAGTGGTGAACATGATTAGCTTTGACAGAACGTTTTTCTGCAATTATTAAACAACTTTATTTTAGATTTTTGTGTTTGCACGTGATGTGTAGTTTCAGATTTTTAGGTGTAGGGTAAACAGTATGTAATTTACACTGAAGAAACTCCATCACATATTGTAATATGCAGCAAAAATTTCAACAGAATAAACTATTTTGGACACTTTCTGATCAAATGTAGATTTTATTCTGTTGTTAGCTGTTTTTTATGTATAATTTATGTGTTTGTAAAAGGTCTGTTATCAAGCTTTTCATTGGTGATGAAGAGGTGCCTAACTAACCCATAACATTTCTGATCTAACTATTACATATTATCATTCATATTGTCCATACAATTTTTTTGCCACATATACAAATGACAATATTTTAAGCTGAAAGTTTTGCAGTTGTTACGTAGTTACTGGTTTTTAGTGTACTTCTTTCCACTCTAAAGGTTTATGCACGTGTGCAAGCCTGTGCACATTCAATACCACTAGAGAAGAAACATGGATGCAGAATAGGACATTGTAATAAGTATTTTATTGCATTTTATAATGCCATTGTCAATAATTAGTACAGATTACATGCAACTAGACCTACTGTACAGTTTTTTATTGTCTGCATGGACAGACACAAGAAGATTCAGGTTACAAATACACAGATATATGTGTGTGTTTTTATACAGCATGAAGGAAAGGGCAGTGACTGGCATCACATGGCTACCCGGGTTGGAGGGTCAGAGGTCTGGGCTCCACTGTCTGTCTAAAGCCACCATCCAGTCCCTGTTCCCACCTCTTCCTCGGGTCACACTTTCAAATAACAAGAAACATAACAAAAACCAAAGGATAAAGAGAGGTAAACAGGTAAACTGAACTAAGAAACAACACAAAGAGTCACTGCTGAAAATGTACACACATTCCTAAGGTTTAACCAGAGGAGAGCTGAAGTGGTAGTTCCGTCAGATTCTGGCTGTCTACTTGAAAATACCGTCAGGCAATGCTCCACTTTGAAAGTCCCTTCCCCTTCGTATGACACCTCAGAACTGTCCAATCACACATTCGGATTTGATCTCCCTGTTTCCTTTGAGCTAGTCACCAGTCAACCGGATGTAGGCTGCTCCTACAACACCATTACGTGGTTGTATGAGAGATAACAGCTATCAGTAAAGGTGATCAGTGAAGCTGATGGAGAGTTTTGGAAGTAGCTTGGTCTTTGTTTGGTTAAAGTTGTGGCATTGGTTTGGTTACAGTTTGGTTACAGTTCAGGAGTTTGGACTAAGCAATGTTTGCTTGCAATGCCTTTGGTAGTCAGAGGATGAGCTGCATCTCTGAGAGTCATTCCACATTTTGGTATTGAGACTGCACAAGAGGAGGAGTATCAAAAATGCAACAGTGTCAGTCTTTGATCTGCCTCTGCGGGACTGGGAGATGAGGTTTCTGGCTGGTCACCACCTTCCAGGTGTTTGACTCAGTGACACCCCCATGGCACCTGCAGATGATTGACAGCTCTGCGGGTCAGAGTTCAACACAGGAATGACAGGGGTCGGGGGTCAGAGGGAGGGGGTCAGAGGGAGCAGGGACACATATTGGCACCTGAAAGGACCAACAGCAACACCTTTCTAGAGCTCCGCAGTTTTTTTTAAAGCAAGAGAGGGGCTACATATTCTTACATTTTTTTTCCTCTTTCTCTTTTTCTTTTCAGAGGTTTTGGTCCTGTCTTTGCGAAGAAAAAAAAAGTCCTTCTGAGGTATCAATACATAATGAAGAAACTTTTTAGTTTGTTTTCCATTTGTTGTTTTTTTTTTCTTTCCTTAAAAATGCATAAATGCAGTACAGAGACAAAAAAGTATCAAAATAGACCTAGCTAAGATAAATATACAAACAGGTGTTACCTAAACCACTGATCTAACTTTAGTTCTTTTCTTTTTTTTTTCTTTTTCTTTTAGAGATAATACATTTAAAAAAAAAAATCAGCGTCCCAGACGTTTTATGAAGAACTGAAAACAAAACATAAAAACAAAACTATTAAACCAAGATACCTGCAGCACTTAATATGATAAATACATATACTTCTGCATTAGCAGTACAGTATAGGAATCAGAACTGAAAGCTTTACAATAGCTAAACAGGTGCAAGAAGAAAAAAAAAAAAGAAAAGAAAAAAGAAAATCAAAGGACAAAATGGGAAAGAATGCCCTGGAGAGATAAGCCAAGCCTCAATATACAAGAATACATCATGTTATGCCAAGGTGGAGAAAGAACAGAAGTGTTACATAGTGACCTGTGAACAATCTACATCTTTATAAAACAGCTTTGTTTACAGGTGTACCTTAAAGCACAAGTCAGAGATCATCTATGTACTGTATGCAGCAGTTCCTCTTGGTTTGGATATTACTAGTAGTGATGTGTTAGTCCTCTCAACGTCTCTGTGAGTGTTTTGGTGAAAGGGGGTGCTGCTGTGTTGTGGGTCTTTGGATATCTGGATGGTCAGAGCCTCTGTTTGCACTAACCCCACTAGCCCTGTTTCTACACTTCTATTATACCCCTGTGCATGTGTGTATGTGTGTGTTGTGGCACTAATATATTCAACCCATCACTACATCTGACAACCAGCTCCCCTGCAACAACACGCAGCCATTAATGACCAGCTTCTCATTGGCTGAGAGCTGCGCCTGATCATGAATATGCACGCGTACAGTCAAAGCACACAGTTAAGAGGCTGTTCACATAGCTCAATGCTAATCGGGTACAGGAGTATGGTCAGTTTGAAACAGCTGATAGAAAACTGTTCGTGGATAATGAGCACTTTACAACACATTTGGAGACGCAGAGAGTGCTTCAGATGTGGTTTAAGGAGAGGTAGTCGTTTTTAAATCTATGGAAAGTGAAACGTCTCTATGTTTTTGGGCTCACGCAGATGTATCAGGGAGTCCAGATCACCGAATAGGTTTGTTTTTTTGTTTTTTTGTCAGTTTTTTTCAGCAAGTGTTAAAACAATTTTGGTATTTATTTATTTTTTTAAAATAATTGTTGAGGAAGAATGGAGAAAATAATATTTAAGAGAGCTCAGTCTCCCGTTGGCTATGTGTTGAACTGTTTTGAAAAGGAGGTAGTGTTATTTTTGGTTTTTATCTCGCTTCAAGATTTCTGTCTGACACGTTGTACTTTGTAAGAAATCAGTGTCTAATGTGACAGGAAACAGTCCTGCGTGAACACAAAGTCACTGGAAATGTTCTTTCATTAAATAAGAAAAACCCATCTGAAGTGCAAGAGACAGTCTGGCAACAAAAAGGACTGAAATAGGAACCAATCTTTAAATTACATGATGTCCCTTGGTTGTTTTCCTCTTACATTGGTATGTTTTGGCCATTTTCAGTTGTGCCCTCTTTACTGTATAATTAACAGATATTTGGAACAACTCCTCCCTGCCCAAAGATGCCACTTTTTTAAAGCAGATTACAATACACATCTTCTTCCTGTGAATACTGAACTAGAGGGCATTTAAGTGTAAAGAGCTTTCTTTTGATAGATTTAAAACCTCAAATGATTATTACAACAGTGTCGATATAAAGTACCTTGTAACAGCAGGCGTTTCAAAAGATATTTTCACTTTTCCTTTGTTTTTGATTTCATCTCAGAGAGAAAGGTAATTGCTGCATTCAAATGCCTCATGAGTGTTTAACTTTTAGGCCTGCTCACGCTGTAGTCGGGCCAGTCCCAGGATTGTGTTTGGAACACAGTCGAGCCTGAGTATGAGAGAGAGACAGGGCTTCATCTCTAAGTGCTTTTCTCTTTCTTCTGTGTTTCAGAGGAACTGTGCGAGGTTTGTTAATACTAGTTTTTTGGCCTCATACGCGATATGAGTCATTCGTAACTGTCTCCAAATTGTAGTTTGCTTTACACACTTTGGTTTTTGGAATGGTCAGCAGTGTAAGTCAGGTATAATTTTAACACAACAGTTATATGAATACAACAATAAGAATTCAAACTCCTGGTTTGTTGACTTTTGGCCAGTTCTTTAAAGGAAAAATCTTAATAAAAATAATAATAAAAAAAAAAACCCAAAGGGAAAAATGAACTACAGGGTTTTTGGTTTTCTACATATTTCTTTGGTTACCTGTAACAAAAATAAAATGGGAATAGGCAGATAATAGATTAAAAATAAATGTTAAATTTGGTATGGCACTGCAGAGAAAAGTCATGCTCTTTATGCTCACGGAAACAAAGAAATCTCACGTGCTATTCCTTTAACATAAACTCACACAGTGAATTGCAGCTAGCTTCTACACAGTAACTATTACAACCACAGAGCTTTGAATTGAAGCTGAGCAGAGTTGCCACATTTGGTGTCCCACAGAAAGAATTCCCCCTTATTTCTTTAACAATTTGGACACAGTTCCAGGCAGAACCTCTGTGGGATGAGGTATTCTCTGACTGCAATAATAATATATCTATATATAGTTTTAAAGCATCACGGATATTTCCCAACTAAATACACAACCAAAAAAAAACAAAAAAAACCAAGTGAATGAGAGATACTTAAAAGAAAAAGATTCAGCTGTTAAATAATCTGTCTGGACAATGGCAACTTTAAGTGCTATTTCCAAGTTTCTTGCCTGCTACACTGGGGACAGAAAGGGAGAGGGGCAGGAATAAGGAATCAGGTAAGTCGGGACAATACTGAGCTTTTGTTTTGCCAATACTCATTTGGAATGGTGTGAACAACCAGAGTAAATTAAACAACTTACAATACAAAAAACATAAACAGCATCCATAGAAAAGGTACGTCAAAACAGAACGCCACCTCGGAAATATTGATTCTCAAAAATAAACAATGATAACATCAAATAAAAAAAAGAAAAAGGAAATGACAAAAAGCTACCACACATTTTTTTTCTTGTTATATTCCATAATCATCAACAGTTTTATTTTTTTAGTCACAATATTTCTGTAGACGCTTCCTCCATGGTTTCTTACGGATTCCCCTCTTTCTTCTTTTTTCTCAAGCGTGTTCCATGCTCATCACTCCATCTGCAGATGGAAGAGAGAAGAAGGACAGCACCAAATGGTCCTATTCCTGCAGTCTTCTGGGGGTGGGGGTGGGGTGGAATGGGAGAGGATGTCAGAGGGGTAGGGACGTGCGTTCTTTTTTTCCACATAGAATCAAAGAGTTTAAAAGAAGTCCCTCACTAAGTGTCTTGCTGCTAGCAGAAAGTTTGGGCAGGGACCGGGGCCGCATTGCTTCTGTCGGGTCAGCCTCACCGCATGCTCACGCACAGACGTGGAGGCGGGAGCCTGTGCTGCAGAAGTGTTGGAGTACTGCTGGAGGTAATCTTTGCAAGTATATCTTCCTTCCTCCTCATCATGAAGCCCAACAGTTTTAGTCTAATTGGATCAAAGAAAATGCAAAAGCAAGTGACTGACTCAAGAGGGCAAAGAAGGAGAGGTATACTGCACAGCCCCTGATGACCGCTCCATCTATATACACATGATCCTCTGTGTGTGTATGCGTGTGCGCTCTTTCTAACACACACGCACACATCTGTCTGTGTGTCCTCTCAACTGATGTAGAGATAAAAATGGCTAGCCAGGCAGCCCGCGACAACAGAGAGGAGGGTGTATGCAGGGTGGTGGGCTGAGGAGGAGAGAGAGTGTGTGTGTGTGTGTGTGTGTGTGTGTGTGTATGTGTGGGGCCACGCCTCTAGGGGTCTCTACATAGAGGGTGATTTTTCCAGGGAGAATGACAAGACATGATTTGACAAGTGAATGAGTATGTGCGCATGTTTGTGTGAGTGTGTATGCATTAAGTGGTGTTACACCTCTGAGCCAAGTGTTGGGAAAGCAACACATTGGAGGTAAAGCAGTGCTCCACAGTCTTGTTTTTGTGTCTGAAAGTAACGAAGGTCATCTAACCCTGTTTTGGAGTTACTCAATGTTGTCCTTAGTTGTTTGAATTTTCTTAAAAAAAACAAAAGAAAAGAAAATTCTCTTTTTTTCTCTCTCTCTCTTCTCTTAAGTGTACTGTTGCTATCTTTTCCTCTTCACGTAGGCGAGAAGGGCTTGGGGATTGGTCTCAATAAGTCCCGTCCCTCCGGCTTGTCTTGAGATCTGTCCTACTCCAGCTCCTCTGTGGGAAGATCCTCCTCCAGGTCGCGCTCATCGCTTGGCAATGGCAGGCTGTGTGTGACACCAGCCAGAAGCGATACTGGCCTGCTGTCCTCCTCCACCAATTCAGTGGGCTCCTCCTTCACATGCACTGGGTGGCTGGAAGGGAGAGCAGAGTGCAAACTATCAGGCACCATCTTTCAATCCAGGAGGTTTTCTTTCCCTTCTAAGATTTTGAAAATGTATTCTTGTACTTTATTTATATTAATACTTTTAAAAAGCTGTGTCCATTTGCAGCAATTAAATGTTTCCTGTTTCCAGAAGTCTCGCAGTGCTTTACAGTAGTTTCTGGTTGCATTTATATAATTTTATTTAGTGAACTGTAATTTTCCAGCTGAACAACTTGCACACATTAAGTCTCAGGAAAATTGCTTAGATTGTAAAAGAACATAAAATCTCCAGCAACACCTGTAAATTTACTTTAAATTTAGGTTATCTTTTTCTTGAGCCCAGGGAGAAGGTTTCCTCTAATATAGTGTGTAAAATTTATGAATTTTAGAATTTATGTAAAACTCTCCAACACTAAACCAGCCATTAATCTGATATCCATGTCTATTTGTTTGGTTCATGGACATAATATATTTGTCTAACTGCACCTTCATGTTCTGCATGTGGGAGTTGATGCGTGCCTCTTTATGGACCACATACCTGTACTGCTGAGGGCTGAGCGTGGGGCTGCAACTGCCATTGCTGTTGACCTGCTCCACAGTAGAGCTGACATCATCATGGCCCACATGCAGCATGTTGAGGCTGGGCGCAGACTGAGGGGTCACCAGGGGAGGGCTGTTCAGCAGGGACAGGCTGCTTTCTGCCAAAGCCGCCTAGAAATAAGCAAGTCGAGTGGTCACTTTAAGTATAAATGTTATCATTTTCTAAATATAGGCTATAAAAAAAATGGAAACATCTAAATCCTTATATATTTAATCTTTAATGATATTAGAGTTTATTGATAGACTGAGCTGACACGCTCTACCTAAAATATGTAATTAGATTATAACAGCCATAGGAAATGGTGGACAGTTTATGCACCTATTAGAGCTCTTCCATACAGAGTGCAGTGGTGTTAATGAAACGTGCCAGTGAACACTGCAAACCACTAGGGGGCACTTACATACAGTGCTTTCCCTACCAAGGTCTGTGCTTTTACATTTAAGTCCCTGTCATAAGTGTGTGTGTATGTTTGTGTGTGTGTGTGTGTGTGTGTGTGTGTGTGTGTGTGTATGTGTGTGTGTGTGTGTGTGTGTGTGTGTTGACACAGAAATCTCAGCAGTGCTGTTAAGAGAGACTGAGCTACAACCTCAATCTAAACACACACAGCGCAGCATCTGCATCTGAGAAAATAGTAGAACTAACAAGAGCTGCTTCGGTCACTATTCTAAATCCAGATGTTTGACGGCACAGGTTGGGGCCCTGCCTGGTAGACCTACCCCACCTTCCCTCTCACCAAAAAAAAAAAAAGATAGAAATAAAATAAAATAAAAAAAGGAATTCTCACTGGCTCAGAGGTGGGTTTTCTAGGGCAGGCGATAATTTTATGCAGTAACCTTAATTGACAACTGCTTTCTGTTATAAATCATCTTGGTGTCCAAAACTGCATGTGTGTGTGTGTGTGTGTGTGTGTGTGGGTTTTGGTTTGTGCCTATGCGCTAAAATGAAGAGGTGGGTCTGGTGTGTGTTTGTGTATTTATGTGTGTACGCGGTGGCACATGGGTGAAAAAGCAAGTTAGGAGGTGAGACTGCATGTTAATGTGGGAGGAAGAGGAGGGAGGTGGTGTGAACGTCGTTAGGGAATTGGCTAATTATAAGAGGGAATTGATATTAGTGTCCTTGATTATGACTGGCTGCTAGGTGTGTGCGTGTGTGTGCGTGCGTGTGTGTGCTGTGTGTGTGTGTGTGTGTGTGTGCGTGAGCGAGAGAGAGTCAGAAAAAGAGATTGAGAGAAATATGTGTGTGCGTGTGCATGGAGGGGGGTGCCTTACCTGGTAGCTGGCATTTAGGGATCCAAAGCCAAGCCCTGAAATCATGTTTTTCACCAGAGTGGGACTTCTACAAATAAAACACACACACACACACACACACGTGCACAAACAAGGAGAAAAGAAGGTTGAGGATCACAGATTGCACACATGTGTGAGAAAGCTGTCACCTCACCTAAAGCGCTGTAACATATCCCACAAATATGTTTATTACTGAAACATCTGCAGACTGTAAACAGATGCTAAAAACACACATATCGAAGAGTCTGATATCTGGTGTGCAGGTGTGTGCACATAATTATCCCTGGATTCTCTAGTGGTTGGAAAGAACATCTGTTTACACGTGCTAACAAGGTTTTTTCCCTGTCTTGCATCTCACACAGCTGCTTACTAATGGAGTTGACAAACAGGGAAGAACACACACACCCACACACACACTCACACACACACACACACACACACACATACATACACAGTACGTGCATTAAAGGCTGGCAACCCCACTTTGTTTTACTTGATTCCTGAGTTGGCCTCTTGGTAATAATACTGGGTCCATTTAAGCAATCATAGTGCCAGCCCCGATAAGCTCACACTCACATCAGCCTCAGCCGTGCATCAAGAAAACAAATGTGCGTGCGTGACAGTGTGTTCACTTGACTCTGTGTGTGCGTGGCACTTACCCGGTCATCTTTGGTGGTCTCCTCTTTTGGTATTCGACTTCATCCACAGTCCACACGGCCCCCTTCACATTCTCAACACGAACAAAACACTTGTGCAGACTCAGGTTGTGGCGCACAGCATTCTGAGAAGAGGAAGAGTGGAAAGAGGCAAAGCTTTAATGTCACTGAGGATCAATCCACTTCTTCCTTAATGTGACTTTTGCATTTTAATCATTCAATATTTAATTTGGTGCTGAGATTTCAGGTTTTTATTTTGTTTTATTTTACTGTTAATGATAAAATTGGCTTCCTTAGACTTTTGATGCGAAGAGATGATTCATTTTTTTAAATTTAGCATTGAAATTAGTCCTCCTTCTTTTGCCTCATAAATGTTCCAAAAGGAATGAAGAACCTCATTGTGCATTAATGGATAGACTTATTGAAATATCTGTGAAACACTTTCTCAACTTATCCCATAAACTGATGAGTTTCATAAGTACTAGCACTGGTTTAATAGTATTAGAAGTTTTAGCAGGAAACGCAAAGAGTAACAACGCTTCCCTTACTCTCTCTTGCCACCCGGGTTGAGTACAAACAGCGCTTCCCATCACAATTAAATAAGTAATGTGACTTTAAGGATAGTAAACCTTTAACTTCCTCACCCATCACTCTGCACCTTTACTGTAGCTCCCTGTAGAGTGCTAATACAAGGCAGCGGTTCTCTAGTACTGTTATTTTATCACAGAATGCTTCTAATCAGTCATCATCAGCACACACACACAGAAACACACACATCCACAAGCACTCAGACAGCCAAGCAGGCAGGCACACCGCTATCTTCGTCTCAACCCCCCAGGGACAGGCCTCCCTTTTCATCTGCTATTTGTAGTTTGTTCATGCCCAATTTCATTACCAATTTTAATTCGTCTATAATTAAATCCTGCATATTCTCTCTGACACGCTGTTCTAAGCCGAGAGGGAGGGACAGGCCAGGCATGCATCACTCCTTGCCGTAATTACACACGCAGATACACACACACACACACTCACACAAATACACAGACACGTAATTACACAAGCCATAATCAGTGGAGGAACCCTTTTCTCCCCCGCATCCCCTCAACCCCCGAGCCGTGATGCTAAGTTTTGTAAATGAGTCTGACCCCAATCTCTGCCCGCCACCCTGACAGCGCAAACACACGCACAGGCGCACAGACACACACGCCAGGCACCAATGCTATTGCAGTGCGATTTGCATTCGTCTCCGTGATGAAAGCCTAATTCTCCCAGTTAAAACATTAGCAGTCATTTACAGTGGGTCACAGCACATGTGCCACTCATCTCCACTCCCTTTGACTGGGAGAAGGTGGGGGGGTGACAACTTGAGGTAGAAATTTTGGAAGCAAGATCCAATTGTGTATGACACAAATAAAAAAAAAGAGACTACATTTCAGGTTCACAGGCTTTAATGAAAAGTTCTGTTGTGTTCATATTGCAAATATTTGAACACTTTGATGAGTCCACTGGTTTTTTTTTACTTTTGCCTGATGCATCCAGGGACAGGCTACCTGCATATGATGCATTTCTATATGATATATAGAAATACGGGTAATGAACAAACAAGCTTTCATGTCACTTCTAGAAGTGCAAGTACAGCCTCTAATTGAGTCCTGATCGCATTTCTTATTTATATTCTCTTTTAATGATAAAACATACAGTCAACTACCGAAAATTGATTAGTACTCTGTGAATCTACATGGAAAAAAATAGACCCCAACCCATCTCGCAGCACCCTGAAATAACACCTAGCACTCATTTCTTCTCCTCTCTCAATCATCCTTTTCTTTCTTTCTCTCGTCTCTTCTTCATTTTCTGCCCCTCTGTTTCTCTGATCAATGACTTCCACTCCCTGACACCGCTGCTCTGCTCATGAAATATAACGGCTTATTAAAGGACATATATCTCTACGGCCCCATTTGACTCACTGGGCTGCTATATAAATACATAAGGCCATGCCGAGCTATATTTAAAGGTCTTCTAGGCCAGCGGCACAGGAAGCAGACACCAGACATTAATAGTTAAAATTCATAAAAGTCAGATGAGGAGGTAAAGATATTCCTGGCTAGTTCATGCTAACCATCTGCACAACTCTCCCTCTATCATCATCTCATCCTTCCCTCATTGGTTTGGGCTATTAGAAGGAGGCCATGGTTGCCCCTTTCTCACTCCTTTGCTCATTCTCTCACATTCCCTCTTTCTGACACCCAAATTAGTGTGAGGTTTCAGTAGAAATGGGTCACCTACAATGGTGAGATCAGGCCAGGTGTGTGTGTGTGTGTGTGTGTGTGTGTGTGTGTGTGTGTGTATCAAGGAGAAAGATGACGAGGGAGAAATGGACATATACAGTGTGTGATCACGAGTGGTGTGTGTTCGCTCTGTATGTGTTTCTCTGTAATGAGGCTGCACAACGGCTCGAAGTGTCTTTGCTTGACTAAGTGGGGCTGACACTCCATGTGCCGTGTTGCAGGTGAGAAAACTGTTTAGGCCTAAGGAAGAGAGAGAGAGAGAGAGATAAAGAAAGAGGAAGGGAAAGCGTGAAAGAAAGAGCAGTAGAAAAGTGTCTCATAAAGGACAGAAACAGCCAATAACTGTCAAATCAGTCATATCTTTAGGAGCTGAGCAAAGTCAGCCTCAAAATCTATGTGCAAGGATATTCAGACTGTGACTGTTATTGCACTTGTACCACGACATAAGTGTTCAGTTTAGGCCTTTGAACTGACAGAATTGTCTGCAAAGTAAGGTAATTTTTTTCAAACACAGTAAAACCTGCCTGGGTTTAGGGGTTTAAGAAGGATGCAGACCACAATTACTTTGCAATAACCAGGCTTAATAATCAGCCTTAAACCAGACCGAGTTGCATGCAACCTCCTAGTTTTAGCCAAAATATTATGCTGAATTCCAGACTTTCATTTTCTAGATATGGCTCTACTTATTTTGCTCTATCATCTAAACAACTCCAAACTTGTTTGTTAAATGCTCCGTTTTACTTCTGCTAGATTTTACTGAATATTGTGTTGCACCAAAGCCTGAGATTAGCATAACAGCAAAGGGAGAGTAAGAAGTAGTGCGAGGGTGTGTGTGGCGTGCCTTTACCTTCCATGTGGCTGTGTTTCTCCTGAAATAGGCAAACTTTCGTGTAAACCAATTGTAAATCTCGTTGAGAGTCAACTGTCTGTCTGGGGACTCCAAAATGGCCTGAAAAAATGAGAAATGGAACAAAAGTTAGAGGAGGACACAGATGGAGAGATGGTGACAAGGATCGCTGGAGAGACTCACATGACGTATAAGAGAGGCGTAGGTAAAGGGAGGCCTGACATCAGCGTTCTTGTAGAACTCACAATTCTGGGCGAGCTCTGAAAGAAAGAAAACATTTTCAAATACTGATTTGGATGAATGTGGGCCACACACTTAAAAATATTACTCGGATAACTACAAAGACAATCCTTTCTGTTATGAGAAAGCAAATAGATGCCAGCACCTGAATAAAAAAATATAGACCTATTGAACCAGTTCTGGACCCCAGAAAGACTGTGTTGCATCAAGAAATGGTAATATCAGTAAAGTACTGTACGTATCAGAAAATGCTGAAGATGGATATTTCAGTCTACCTGAGGCGATCGGGGTGCAGTACTTGTCGGAGTTGCGCCTACGTATGGGCCCAACAGCGTGCGTGTGTGAGTGGGAGTGTGTGTGCAGGCTGGAGGAGCTGATGACTGAAGGCCCCTGGCGCAGTGGGGTGATGGGGGTGGCAGCTGAGGTGGGTGGGTGGGGAAGACCCTCTGGGTAGGCCTCGCTGTCCCGCTTTAACAGAGAGCCGCTGGAAGCCAGGTTCAGCTTGAAAGAGACGAACAGATAGGCACATTATTTGAATGCACAAAATAACTTTCATTTCATTTTCTTAAATGATCCCATTGCGATGTCCTTTTACAAAGACAACTATATAATGATAAAAGGCATAGTGACTTTAGATTGGGCTTATAAGACTTTAATGTCTAACTGTACGTACTTGGAACATCAAATTGTTTTCTATTTAATTAAGGCAGCCTGATGTTTACCTTATCCCTTTGTCATGTGTTAAGTTCCTGCAGCTCTTTGCAAAGAAAGATCATCTAGATAAGATCACGGTTGGGATGAGGTGAAAAGACATTCATAATACCTCAGGCATTTCATAATGTTTCAATGCAAAAGTGAAAAGACCATTAAGTTCCCCTCTGCTATGCCGTACACAGGACAGAAATGCAAACACACAGGCTGGCAGACCTACTTCCTTCCCAATGACTGAAAATTGTACTGACTGTTAATTTGACATTATTTAACCTATCATAATAGGCTGCTTTATTCAGGAGGCACCACTACTGTTAACTCACATAAAAAAAGGCCTTCAACACTCCTTGTAAAAATGTGGCCCTATCATTTGTGCAGAACCACACACACACACGCACACTTGAGCACTCCACACACGCATGCACATATACTTATACACACTGTACTGGCTGCAATTAACCCTGAGCTTACAAAAACAAAACCACACGACAGCATGTTTGTAAGAAGGGAACGCACACATGCGCTTTGCGGTGGCGAAGTCTTCACGGACCAATTCGACCCAATTAGGCAGAGCCTTGCACAGACACATACTCAAATGCATACACGCACACACACACACAGAACCACTACATCCAGTCTCTCTGGGAGAGCTGCTATAAGGCTGCTAGTTTAGGACTAATTAAAACCACTAAGTGTGTGTGTGTGTGTGTGTGTGTGTGTGTGTGTGTGTGTGTGTGTGTGTGTGTGTGTGTGTGTGTGTGTGTGTGTGTGTGTGTTTGTGTACATTCACACGTGTGTGTGTTGTCTAGATGTATGCAAAATGTGTGAATCGCCTCCTCTTTACTCTGCCCCCTCTCTGTACCATTTAAGCTGACTGGAGAGGGCGGGGCTGTTTAACAGGTACTTCATTAAAGCTGCAACCCTGCCCCATCACCACGGCAACAGTCGAACACTGTTAATTGAGGCCAAGCTTTGTTTCCATTCCTGATGCTCCTCCTCTGCCCCTCCTTCTCCCTGACCCTGAGGCTCTTCTCCAGTGGTGACAGAACACGCCTCTTCCTGATTTCCCATTAGATGAAAATGGCAGCTGATCCCCCTGCGATCAACACATCATCCAGGCAGGCACACAAGTGCGCGCAAACACACGCGCGCACGCATTGCCACTCGGCTGCACCCATTTATATCCTCAAAGAGACAATTCACCCTCAATCGACTTTTTGGAAAGTTTTCTGTTACAAAGCACAATTCCCAGTTCCATCAGTTACGGCAAGCCATCAGAGTCCTGAAGCAGCAAACTAGCCCCAGAGCATCAAACTACCAGCACCATGTTTGAGTGCTGGTGTGATGTTCATTAGATGAAATGCTGTGTTAGATTTATGTAGATGAGGCGAGATGCAAATCTTCCAAAGAGTTCAACTTTTGTCTCATCAGTCTACAGAATATTTTCCAAAAAGTCTTGGGGATCATCAAGATGGGGGGTTTTTTTTTGTTTGATTTTGTGTGTGGGGGGTGGTCAGCTGTGATATTACTTCCTGCCTTGGCATTTAGGCCTGCTGCACCTCCGCCAGTGCCATTAGGTCAGCTGCAGGGTCGTCAGCTGGTGCCCCCATTCACTGATGTGATGTAGCTATTTATAAAAATAAACAGGGCCAGGTAGGTTTGGATAGCTTCCTCCCCCCGATAAATGAAATCATCATTTATAAACTGCATTTTGTATTTAGTCAGGTTATCTCTAAAATTAAATTTTGTTTGGTCTGAGCACTGTATATACATATGCATACTAAACTGTCTTCCTTAAGTAGATTATGTGATAGAGCTGCATGTAAACGCTCCTCATGTCTGTAGTTTGACCCAGTTTCTTTCTTTTTCGTCAGTGTACAGATATAACTTTGTTTTAATCAGATGACACTGTTTATACGGTCATGTGGGTGCTGCAGAGTTTACAATATAAACACAGTAATCTGTGGGGGGTTTTCAATTATAAACACAGAAATTCATCTTTTCTTTGAAGCTTGCCTTTTCACCTGAAATCATCATTTACAGGGGTTGGACAATGAAACTGAAACACTTAGTTTTAGACCACAATAATTTATTAGTATGGTGTAGGGCCTCCTTTTGCGGCCAATACAGCATCAATTCGTCTTGGGAATGACAGATACAAGTCCTGCACAGTGGTCAGAGGGATTTTAAGCTATTCTTCTTGCAGGATAGTGGCCAGGTCATGACATGATGCTGGTGGAGGAAAACGTTTCCTGACTCGCTCCTCCAAAACACCCCAAAGTGGCTCAATAATATTTAGATCTGGTGACTGTGCAGGCCATGGGAGATGTTGAACTTCACTTTCATGTTCATCAAACCAATCTTTCACCAGTCTTGCTGTGTGTATTGGTGCATTGTCATCCTGATACACGGCACCGCCTTCAGGATACAGTGTTTGAACCATTGGATGCACATGATTCCTCCAGAATGGTTCGGTAGTCCTTGGCAGTGATGCGCCCATCTAGCACAAGTATTGGGCCAAGGGAATGCCATGATATGGCAGCCCAAACCATCACTGATCCACCCCCATGCTTCACTCTGGGCATGCAACAGTCTGGGTGGTACGCTTCTTTGGGGCTTCTCCACACCGTAACTTTCCCAGATGTGGGGAAAACAGTAAAGGTGGACTCATCAGAGAACAATACATGTTTCACATTGTCCACAGCCCAAGATTTGCGCTCCTTGCACCATTGAAACCGACGTTTGGCATTGGCACGAGTGACCAAAGGTTTGGCTATAGAAGCCCGGCCGTGTATATTGACCCTGTGGAGCTCCCGACGGACAGTTTTGGTGGAAACAGGAGAGTTGAGGTGCACATTTAATTCTGCCGTGATTTGGGCAGCCGTGGTTTTATGTTCTTTGGATACAATCCGGGTTAGCACCCGAACATCCCTTTCAGACAGCTTCCTCTTGCGTCCACAGTTAATCCTGTTGGATGTGGTTGGTCCTTCTTGGTGGTATGCTGACATTGCCCTGGATATCGTGGCTCTTGATACATCACAAAGACTTGCTGTCTTGGTCACAGATGCGCCAGCAAGACGTGCACCAACAATTTGTCCTCTTTTGAACTCTGGTATGTCACCCATAATGTTGTGTGCATTGCAATATTTTGAGCAAAACTGTGCTCTTACCCTGCTAATTGAACCTTCACACTCTGCTCTTACTGGTGCAATGTGCAATTAATGAAGATTGGCCACCAGGCTGGTCCAATTTAGCCATGAAACCTCCCCACACTAAAATGACAGGTGCTTCAGTTTCATTGTCCAACCCCTGTAGCTGCACCATAGATTCTCACACATCCTCTGTCCTACATAAATGTGGTGTCGTTAACAGCAGTAAGTGCCAAGACAGGTGTGCAGTTCACTGATCGCAAAGGTAATGTTTGCATACTTTCAATTTATACTTTATTTACTACAAATAATCTGAAGACAATCTGCTTTAACTGGTCTTCATGCTGATGTAATTCATGAATTATTTGGATCTTCTTGTATAATAGCTGAGGTCTGGGGTTGTGTGCGGGTGATGGTGAATGAGCTGTTTGCATTTGTGTACTTGTGGTGTATGGCACATTATGCTGTATTAATAATAATTATAATTTATAAAGCGTCTGAAACCAGAGTTTACAAAGTGCTTTTGTCAGACATGCAAAAGCAGAATGCTAAATTCAAACAGGGAGCCAGATATGGAATAGGATAACAATGAAGGTAGAGTTTAAAAAGCAAGAACTGGGAAAAAGAGAAAAAAAATGTCAATATGATTAATAAGTACCAAGTCAATAAATATTAATAACTACCTAGAGAATAACACAATGAAAGAAATAACTAAGAAAATCAATGCACAAGAAAACAAACTAAAAAACAAATAAAAAATTAAAAGATACTAAGAGGCATCAAATAAAAATCTGTTTTAAGATGTGATTTCCAGGAAGTGACTGATTTTGAAAGCCTGTCTTCTCAGGCAGGTCACTCCAAAGCCCTGATGGCAAAAACATGGTCACCTTTATATTTAAGACTTAATTTCTGAAGAGCCAGAAACGTCTCATATGGCTCATATGACGGTCAACATTTCTATTAGCTTTGGGCCAGCATTAGATGCACATTAAATGCAATCAATAAAATCAAGTCTAGCTGCTGCATTCTGAATTAAGACCCTCACCGAAAATGAGAGGATGCATGAGCTGCCCTTTCAGTAAATTACACTGAATACTGTCTTGGATTGGTGAAGCCTAAAGTTAATTATATCAATGTTAAAAAAATAAAAAATAAAAAATTAATAGTAGATTATTACATCAAAAAAGTATAAAAACATATGAGTAATAAATATTGTGTAAGCTGCAATCCAAGAGAATTTACACAAGGTAATTATACTTACACACTCAGCACATTCAGATGTGCGGCATCAAGTTAAAGAGAGGACCAGTTGGTCCATCAGTTTTTCAAATGTAAAATATAGTCAGACTAACAAACAGTAATTAACAGCTTGGCCACTGCTCCAGCAAATAGTCAGAATATTAAAAGGTCAAGACAGAATGGCACATCGTCACGCCACACTTCAGAGCA
Organism: Pterophyllum scalare; assembly: GCA_024447675.2. Taxonomy (NCBI): domain Eukaryota; kingdom Metazoa; phylum Chordata; class Actinopteri; order Cichliformes; family Cichlidae; genus Pterophyllum; species Pterophyllum scalare. Next base: position 21,397 of record JAMQGT020013224.1, on the reverse strand, counting down.
ATCAGCCTGACGGTCAGTCAGTCAGGGTATCACAAGCTCAGGCCTTCTCCTTTGCAGTTGTCAGACACTGGATGAGTGACAACTAACCTCCCTTGGTGCCACTTATTGATCAGCCTGGGTGTCTGCTGCTGCAATCCACACATGTATTGACAGAGAGCAAGAGCATCACCGTGACAGCAATCACTTTGGGTTCAGAGGTCATGAATACAGTTTTCAGTAAGCCCTTTTTAAGTGTCATGCCCTGCTTCAACAGGTGCTGGCAGCAGGAATCTGTCTGACACAGGGCAGCGTAAGAATACTGCAAATGTGGTGACACAACAAACTACCAGGCCTGAAAAGTGTCACCGACACACAACAGTCTTTAACCAGCATTCTTTCTAATGGCCAGTGTGTGTGTGTGTGTGTGTGTGTGTGTGGTGTGTGTGTGTGTGGTGGTCTATGGAAAAATGACCCTTCAGCCCCTTTGATCTGTAACTGAAGCTGATGATTTATGGCCTCAGTTGCTGGTTTCAAGTCTTGTTTAATTTAACATGTTCAAATGTATGCCCTGATTAGAGTCAACTAAGGAGGGTAAACTTCAGTGTGCGGCCACACTGTGATTGACAAGCCTGACATGGGTGTGCCCTGTCCTTCTGTTTCTCAGTCAGCACCACCAGAAACTCATCATGTTCAAAAACTAAGTTGAAGATGGCCAAAAAAATTCAGCTTGAGGCTTCAAAACAGGGCTTCACACACACCAATGACTGAAGTGATATTGGAAAGATTGTCTGGCTACACACATACAGTATCTCATGCCTGAATGCAGTGTGAAAAACAAACTAACAGCATTCCGAAAAAAGCTGAAGTATAGGTCGTCCAGGCAGATTGAAGAAAAAAGTGGAGGCTAAAAACAAAATGACTCATAAAAGTATCGCAGACTGTGTCGAACATCATGCACTGTATCTCTTGGAGTTAAAGTTTTGCCGAGTGGACCCCTCAAAAATGTATCTTAGGTTGCACCGTGGGAGGACCTGAACCCCAAATCTAAGCTGAGCCGTTTAGAGGCCAATGAGTTAAACAGTAACACGGTGTTGCTGAAAAAGCGGCAGGTGTGCTGAATCGGTCTCTCTCTGTGGGGCTGGGAAAAGCAACGCCTGCAGTCTGCACAGGTAGATTTAACCAAAATTGCTGCAAGGAAACCAGAGCTCCCTGAAGCTAGCTTGCCAGGCTTGTAGTAGGTTGTCTTATAACCCCCCCAGCTTCACGTTTTTTCTAAGGCCTTTGACTCCTGGCTGCAGCAGGAGGAAGCGCGCTGTGAGGCCTTCTGACTCCTCCGTCAAGTAATCATTACAGTGCTCCAATACTGACACTGTGTGGTCACACACAGTACTGCATCGACTCAAATAATTGAATAATTTTGTTTTCCTATTTTATTTCCTCTCTTCCTCTTGTCTCCTAGCACTTCTTCCCTTTCTTGCTTCCTCTTTCCTTTCTAACAATCTTCTTTGCATGCTGTTTTCCTCTGTTAGCTCCGCAGTGCATTGTGCTGCACCCGCAGCTGACCTTTTCTGACCAACTAACAGCGCTCTTTTGCTTATCCTTTTCATCCACCCTTATTTTCCCTTCATTCTCTACCTCTTTATTTTACTTCTTTCTTTCCTTTGTGGACTAATTTTAACATTTATTTTAATTCCATGATTGTTCCACTTGTCTCCTTCAGGAGAGGATGTACATTTGGTTTTCTTCTACTGTCTCTGTCCCTCTGCGTCTCCTTCCCACCCTCCCTCCTTCAGTCGCCTAAACTCATTGTGGAAAGTAGAGCATCTATTTATTATTAAAGAGGGCCGCTATGTGGTGAATGGAAGAGGTTATATAAACTTTTGTGCTCCCTGCACTTTGATGCTCACTTGGTTCCACAGACCTGGGACCAGCAGTACTGATAACTAGCCAGGTTAGAAAAAATAAAATTTCTTCTCAATCTATCGGTTGTGCTGTGGCCTTCAAAGACACTCAACTGTGCTTAAAATATTGTATTACTTTACGGCTTGTGTGTGCAACAGTTAAAGCAAAGTGGAGGTGGTTTAAGACTTGAAATGGAAACTTGCAGGTTGGTAAAAGATAAACTGAAGGTTGAACTCTGTGCCACTATAATGCGATCACCCCCCCACCACCACCACCACCCCCTTCCAAAACCATGGAGGACAATCTTTAACAGCCCGCATTCTGCTTTTAGCCCACAAGAATTTGCAGGGAGCATTAAGTGGGATATCCACTGGTGTTGCAACCCTGAAGTCGGTTGATTCTTGGCTCACATGCGGAGATTGTAGTACACCCCAGGGTGTCAGATGGCACTGCAACCAGCAGTAAAATAACTAAAAACAATAAATAAAACAAAAAAAATCTCTCCTACATCTTTTCCCGATCATTTTGGACAGCGCGAGCAGGTCATGGAAAGGTTTAAAGAAAAATTTATAAGGACTTTGAATTAAACACTTCACCAAATGTGTTATTTTCGTATTGCTTCATGCAGGCCACATGAAGCAGAACAACGGGTACACAAAAACATGCTACTCTGTCCGCTTATAGTTTCTCTTCAGGTGTAATTATTACCTTTTACTAAGACTTTCAAAATCTGCGGCAACAAATAATCAAAGATCATTCTTAAAGCTGGTGCACAGCTAAAGCAAACTGAATCTTAAATTCATTTTGATCATTTAATCAATCATAGTCTTTATTTATGGAGTTTTTGCATATTTAAACATAACTCTACGTTCTACCGGCAACGCAACAACTTCATAAGCAACATATTTTCTCACTGCAGCATCAAGTTCATTGTTCAGCTGCGGGTTTAAAAGAGGCTGAGAACCTATCAGCAAGTCATGGTGTGAAATAGTAAAGTACTATTGGTGATGATCTGAGCCACTTGTCAGTTGTTGACTGTTTTTATTTTTATGATGGCTGGGTAACGGGTCGTTATGAATTGCTGGACGGCATCATCTACTTTCCTTTCATAAATGGTGGTCCAGTGTATCCTCTGCTAAAGGTGGTAATACATTGAAACACCTTTCTTTAGTAAAATTCAACCAGCTCCTACTGTGGCTGCTCAGTTAGGAACCTTCCTAAGCAAATTTGCTTATCATTTATTCATACAAAATGTGTGCAGGGTTGCACAATGTTGACCAGCTTACCTAATGCAGTCAGAAAATCTAACCATGATATATTAAAAATCTCAATATTGTGACACTTCCTGTGTTTTACTGACTTGTGAAGGAGGACTATAACCACACACAAATACAGAATTTAGGGGCCAGACTTTTGTGTTCTGTTCCAGGTAATTATCCAAACATTTAGGAGGTTCTCATAGTTCGAAAGGTTGAGCATGTGTGGCAGCACAGTGTTTGCAGATGCAAATCCAAAATGTGGTGTGTTTTTACATTTTCTTATGGTAATGGGGGGAAAAAACCAGATTCCTCTAAAATCTTTGGGGGACTTTGTTGAGGCAGTGTTAGGAGTGACTTTTTTCAGTGTGGTTTCTTGCTGCAACTTAATTTCATCCAAAAGGGAACTTTAAATCTTTGAATGTAGTGGTCATGTGTCAATATGGCAACAAGGGGGAGCTAAAACTCTACAAAACAGCTGAGTTTTTTCTTCTTCTCTCTGACACATCACTTGATAAATCCGACCATTTACCAGGATTTTAGACTTTCTGAAACAGCAAACTAATATTTGGTGCAAAACAGGACAACCTAAGTCAGAGGATTTGAAATGTAGGGCTCATAGTGTGGGCCCCACTATGTGCAGTGTACTCCTACTGGGGCCCTGACCCTGACCAGGCCCCACAGTGCGGAGCCTACATGTGCCCAGTGGTGCATTACCACCACCAGCTGGTATGGAGCATGGACCACAATCTTGCTCTGGAAAAAAAAAGGGGGGGTCTCTTTCCATGCTTGAACTGAGGAGCTTCCACTGTAAACCACTACACTATGAAGCCACTTACTCTTGGGGGCCCAAAATGGCACAATTGCTATGGGACCCATACAGTCTAGTCTAAATGAGCCCCACTCCATTCCACTGTGAGTTTCATTTATTTTATTTAGATGCTGCAAAGCATCCTTCGTCTGATTTTCTTCACTTAGGCCTCCAGCTTGATGCTTTCTTCCAGTTTAAAGCAATAAATAAATAAATACAATTCCCGTGAGTGTGTGCATGCACACACTAGGGCAGCTGCACTGAACCACCAGGATGTATATGCATGAGCTCACTTACTCTACCTACTAGTGCAAAAAGTATGCACTACATGTGCCTTTCCTAAATACGGTTTGGTCATACAATAGCACAAGGCAGCTTAAAGCACATTCATTATTGTGATTTTAAATTACTGCTTTTCTTATGTTCTTTACATGCCACGTACAGCAGCTTAATCTGAATAAAATTACAGTGAAAAATGTAGAACCTAATGTACTGACTATTTTCTGGCCTTTGTTTCACAGAAAAGTCACTGATCAAGGTGTTTGTCTCCAACTCCCATACTGGTCTAATTCAGTAGTCATAACTGACAGATTTTCAGATGTCTGTGTTAGGATTGTTGGTATCAGGGGTTGTTCTTCTTGATACCAACAGGAAGCATTAAATACTGTGAGATAAACTGTAGAAAAACTGTTTCCAAGGTGCAGTCCTCCTATAACCCTGTGGCTAGCAGCATTAGCATCTAGGTCCTAGTAGGCAGGACTGTAGCACTGGCACAGCTGCAGAGAGTTTATGCTTTTCCAACCTGCTAAATCCTTAATCTTTCTCCTACACTCTGCCAATCCTCCATGTTCATTACTAGATTGACAGTTGACCTATGCAGTGTGTCATTCTAATGTGGTTTGATCAGCTATATGATTCAAAAACTGTTCTAAATCCAATTACTCCAGTATTTTAATAACAATAATACTGTGCACATTGAAAAGACCAAAGGGCCCCAATGTCTCCAGGCCCTGGGCCAGTACCCACTTCACCCAGATGCAGTAATCTGTCCAAGTACTGCACACCTCTGGAAACACAGCTTGCTTGTTGGACCGACGGTGGCTGGTTGCATTTTAACAGTTACACTGTGTCATGTTTTGTAATAGTATGGTCAGTGGAAATATTAAAAGGGTGCAATTTTTGTGTCAGTGTCATAATTTGACAACTAAGTTGTCCAACTAAAACATTTGCTTCTTACAACTGTTAAAACGGCACTGAGAAGACTGATTGTGTGTTTCAGACAGGCATGTGGATGTGCTGGTGTGCTTGTGTGTGTGTGTTTACACTGTGACCTCTCCTTCCTGTGAAAGCAGTGGGCAGTCTGTTACCCAGAGTCCCTAGCGGGGCCAGCTGTCAGGGCCTTCATCCAGTCCAGCGTTTTCCAGCTCAGACTGTGGGAACGTGGGAACCATGGTTAGTCCCATAAGGCTTGCTAATATCTAACAAATGCCTTCCTTTCTCATCCTGCTTCCCGCACTAAACAGCTAAAAATAATACTCAGGCCATGTATTTCCCACTTTGTCCCAAAATACAGCAGTGACATCAAGCATGTTTTTTTTTTTTACTTCCACATTTCTCTCTCTCTGTGTACTTGTATGTCATTTCTGTTATTTAGCTGAAGCCCTATCTAAACATTAAAGCCCACATATGCACCGCATGTGCATATGTGTGTATGCACCATGCGCACGGAATAAAACAAGTAATACACTTTATTAATTTCTTCAGTGGGTCTCTCACATGCAAACAAAATTCACCTTCGTCATTTAAGACTGGAGGTCTGCGGTCTTGGTGAGCTCAACACATTAAACAGCTCTCCACCTGCTGCAGGTTCTGGTCAGGGTGACCCTCCAGCTTGCAGCAGACCTCAGGGCGTAGCATTGCCAGCCACGGTCCAGGACGGTGGAGCTGGAGAAGGTCTCTCTGTGGGGCATGATCCTCTCTGAGGAAGCAATTGAATTATATCAAGGACTGCCACAACAGCAACCTGGCCAGTGGGTCAGCCAGGAGTGAAAACATGAGACGGGCCAAAGGGGATTGTCTGATTACTGATGGTGGCATTCTTTCAGAGGGAACAAACGAGAGCAAACGGAACAACTATTAAAATGAATCCGCAGTTATGTGGGTGTCATGAATATACCTTTCTTAGAGCTTTCATAAAGTCTGCATCACAGTTTGACCCCCGCCCTCCCAGCCCCCAAAATGTCCCAGTTTTTATGCTTTATGGTAGAAATATTCTAAGGCTAAACCCAACTTGGATGGATGGCTAGATGAATGGGTGGTTGGTTGCATGGTTGCCTGAGTACACACAGCACTTAACCCCATCATTGAATACCACACCACATCAGCAGAAGGCCATTACTGTTCAGGAAATATGCTGAATTATTCAATCACTTCCTCTCTGCATTCTCTACAGGATGCAAAGTGTTGCAAGAAAATCACAGATTGTGTGCGCGTGTGTGTTTGTGTGTGTGCATGCGTACGTGCGTGCTCGTGTGTACGTGAGCATTTCTTTGTACTGAAGTGCTCGCAAAGAGTGTGAGTGCAGTCAAGTTCTTGTCATGACCTATATTAGGTTGTCTTGTTGCACCAAAATGAATCTGATTTACAGCGATAAACGCTAATGTTAGTTTACACGATAAAATAACTCCTGTTTCACAACATTTGTACTGGACAAAGATTCATGATCTGTCATAATGGCAAATTATGTATGGTTTATATTTATACAGCATACTTGGAGGGATCAAATTGGTTTTATATCACAGCATTTTTAGATCATCTCTGGATTTTTTTTTTTTGCCTGTGAATCACGTAATAATGTCATCTTTTTGTCATTAGTAGTGTCAATATTATATGGACGTGCCTTTGAAAGCACAGATTGGGTTGTTGCTGTTAAATCATAAAGTGTTATTGTATGGTTTAACGATACTGAGACAAAAACAAGCCAACATGTTTTCTAAATACCACAAGTGTGAAGAGTGATGTACGGTAAGAGTGCGGGAAATGGACTAATGCACAGAAATAAAGGTCAAGATGGCATACTTCAGGTCCTTAGTTGAATGCATATCAGTAAAATGTGACGCGATTCCTCGTGCAACAAAGACATCACTTATGATTTTGGATGAGGGGGCAGAACTGATCGGCTGACACCAAGCTAGGTTGATATAAGTTATTCACTATGATATTAATTCTGATTCTGCTTTTGGCTGGTGGGCAAAAAGGCTTCCAAACAGACAAATATTGTTGTAGCTGAGTCTTTAGTGTTGTTCAGTACAACCAAATGTGAAAAAAAGGACATGGCAGGTTCATCTAATGTCAACCTGTCAATCATAGGGCCATTTACAAAATGAACATCATCAGCAAAAGATTTACTGAATGCAGGTTTAAGGCTTCACTTTTCAGCACGGACACTTTCGCCATCTCTTCATGTCAGTCTCTGGGCAGAAGTAAAACATCTACTTTCCACAAATGTGAGTCTTAAGTCTTTAATAATGCTGTAGTCTGTGACAATATGATTATGGCCAAAATGATTATGACAGTTATTTTTGATCAGTATTGTGATCATGATATTTTAACATGCGTATTTATTTATATTAGTGACAAAACATGTTTTTATTGCATGTAAACCAAACACTGCTTTAACACTCATGCTGTGCAACATTCTCACTTAATGTACAGATTTTTGCATCAAAATAAAACTGATCCTCCTTATTCACCAGTTTTATTCTGGAGACTGGACTGGAGGACCGACAGTGATGCTGTGTATAGGAAGAGGATGAGCAGACTCTACTTTCTAAGGAAGCTCAGATCCTTTAATGTGTGCAGCAAGATGTTGGAGATTTTCACCCAGTCAAGTGCCATCTACTTTGCTGTTGTCGGGTGGGGGTGGGGGGGGGCACCAGTGCCAGAGATGCCGGCAGGCTCAACAAACTGAGTCGCAAGGCTGGAACCATCATTGGTCAGAATTTGGAGGCGTTTGAGTCGGTGAGGGACAGGAGGTCACTGAACAAACTGCTCTCCATCATCCATCTCACCCGCTCCACTCCACACTGCTGAGGCAGCAGAGCTCCCTATCCTTCAGACTGATACAACCTCGCTGCCATAAAGAACGCTTCAGGAAATCATTCCTACTGTTCTCCATAAAACTCTTCTTTCTGTGACAGGTGAACACACCTGTCAGGACATGAGATCCCACACACATATTTCTATATTATATCTTCTTGCAGCTGTCTTTCAGATACCTAGTGTACGTGCAGATTCCTATTTATTAATGCACAACATCAGTTTTACTATTACTCTTTACTTATATCAATAAAATATCTATCTAGTCTATCTATCGTGCATCTGTGAGAAGAAAATACAGAAGTAAAAATATTTTAAAAAGTATCAAAACTTAACGCAAAATGAAACCAACAGGGGAGTGCTTCCACTCTTACGTTGTGCTACATATGCTACAGAGCTATATTTGCTACATTCCTGTTAATTAAAACATTTTTGCAGACAAATAAATGGTGTGTTTCCAGGCAGCTGAATAATCTGATTGTGTTGCTTCGCGGTGCAGACACAACTCCACAGCAGACTTTGTGTATGATTTCTTCCCGGTTAGCACCAATTGCCTTAAATCTGAAGCATTTCCAAAACAGCAGATGAAGCTCTTCACCCTTCTGCTGTGCCAGACATGTGATTTTTGTCGTATATCTGTCTCTTAACGTTGTGTTACTAAACCAGGCTATATCCGGGAAACTTCAAGCTGCACGATGCGGGAAACAGCTGTGATTGCCACATGCAGGATGTTGCCAGGTAGTGATTTATGGAGCGTTTGAGTTGCTTTTGCTTTGTGATCTGTCGGCATAGCACACATTTTGAATATCAGTTGATTATTTTTATTTAATCGTAAGAAGCCAAAATTGTTAATATTAAAATTCAATCAATCCTGCAGCCCCCTATAGTCACCAAGTGCAGGTATTGTGGAAACCTGTGACCACAGTGATGTGAATGATGGCAGTAAACGTAATGCAAAGGTTGGCAAACATGGCCAGTAACAAGGTTCATGTCCAACGTTGTGGCTGAGACAGTAATCATGGTGTCATCAGACTGCTGTTTATAAATGGTCTATCCAGCTTCCAACAATCAGATGTCCACAGGTAGCCTGTTTTTGTAGCTGTGGTTTTATTTTGCAGTTTTGCGATTAACAAGCCTGCACCATTTTTTGGTATTTCTGTTACTTGACCAAATAAAACAAAACCAGTCTCATGTGTGCCTTCATAAAGTGGGTGGAAACATTTTTGAAGGAAACGGGTTGTCCTAGTCCTTGAGCACAGCTGCGTCTGGACTCCACTGGGTCAGCAGCAAGCATCTGCAAAACTAATGGACAGAAATTCTTCGGGGTCTGCAAAAGTCTGTTTGAGCTGATTTTTGTACACAAACCACGATAAGTAGGTTAGGTTGATGCTGACATAAACTGCATTTTGGGAGAACACCCCCCCCCCCCACACACACACACACACACACTAACTAACTAAGAACTAAACTGTCGTTAAGCAGCGTTGAACACTTCTGAATTAGCCCGGCCACTGTGAACATGCCACAAAAATAAATAAAAAGCTGAAGACAGGACTGAGGATGAATGAGTGTGGGAGGGAGGGATGCAAATTCCAGAGAGCAAGGAGATGAGTTTTGTCAGCCCAGCAGCAGAAACAGGAAGTGAGCTAAAACCTCTCACTTGACCTCTAGACCTCTGCCGATAACATTCCCCCACCCTCCCCCATCTCCGCAGCTGTGTGAAGCCCTCCCTTGTTCCCTAAATCTTTCTCTCCCACTTATTTCCTGTAAGTCACTATAACGCCATCAACCTCCTCTGACAGCAGTCTCCTTTTCAAAGCTGGAATTAAAATGAATAAAACTGTTTATTTTTCAAATCTCTCTGATTCATATTAATGAGACTGTAAAGTTTGTTTTTTTTTATTCATCACGGTATTTTTGTGTGGCTATATTTCATTGTCAGAAAGCCAGCTTCTAGTTATGGTTGTTTGCCACATTAAACAAGTTTGATAGATAAAATCTAGAAAAAGATTTTCCTGTATACTCATTCCTAACAGGAATTCATACAGTACTAATGGACCCCACAGGATGCTGGCAGCCTCTCATGCAAGCTATGGTTTGCATTGCATGATAAACTGTGAATGTCTCAAGAGCTTGAAAGGCGACTGGATGTTTCACCTCTTATCCAAAAGGTGGAGAGCTCCGAGTATTTAAACCCTACTCTTCAAAAACATAAAGCAATCCAGTTGCCTTTCAAGCTCCTGAGACTACCATCACCTGGATGACTGAGAACCTGCACAGACACGAACCCTTAAGGTAAACTCACCAGCTAAGCCTCTTGTATTGTGTTGTTGATCATCTATAATACGCTGCAGGATATTTACAAGATAAGCTGTAAGATTCATCTGTAAGTTCATGAGGTGCACTCAAATTAGTGATGCAACAGTCCTGCAATAACTTTTGCTGTAATTTAAGCAGCTTTTTGCTGCAATAGTTTTCGAGAGGCACTGATTCAATTTAATGGGCCTTTTAGAGGCTGCAGTGTGTAGCGCTGTTAAATCATAATGCATAATACTGAGAATTGTTTCTGCTATTCAGTGTACCCATTACTGTTGTGCTTGGAGTGGACAAAAAATATTATAGAAAACAGAATGAAAGCCAGAAATACATGAAATATGTGAAAGCAGGTTCTCACTATTCTTCAAACATTCGCGTTTTTTTCTTTTCTTTTTTTTAAGAAAGTGTCAGAAAAGAGACAAGATTAATAATGATGGTACTTTCTAAAACTTCAACTTTGGCTGCCGTCGTAAAGCAGAATTCGTCACCATTATGTTCGCTAATAGGAAGGGGTTAAAGTGGGATTTGAAATCAGCAGACCAGCATTAGGAACAGAAGTACTTAGAGGTAAGTCACATAATTTGTTCTTTGCATACTGGCTGAAACCAACTGACTCGTGCCGCTATTCTGATCTTTACTGCTCTTTGTGGATTCGACCAACTGAATTCAACCAGATAGAAGCAGATGTTATATGAGCTATGGGGCTGATTTCCAACCCACAATAAAGCTAGTATAAAATGTAGAATTCAGTGAGTGAATGTAATCACCCTCATCAGCTTAAATTTAATTTGATGTCTGCTACCCTTGATGTAACCTGATAACAGTAACCCTAGATGTAACCAGCCCAGCATAGTGCATCATTGTGAACTTTATTAAAATACTGCAAACTAACCAGCGCAGCCTGCACTGAGCAGCCTAGTACTTTCATGCAGCCTTTGAATAACACAAAATTAGTACCCCTCACTTCTTGTTCTTCCACGTGCTTCACAAAACCATAATTCAGCTAAACATTGTGTAAAATTCTAATATCTGATTTAAAAACTCTAAAATGAACGAAGACTTTGCGAAAATGAAATTTCCAGTCTGTAAAATTTCACTTGCTGAGCAGTCCTTACCTCTGAAGTCATTCTCTCATCTTCCTCTCCTGTCCTCTTTTTACGTCTTTCTCAGTCAGTGCCGCATGTTAACTCTTTCCTCTCCCTGGTAAATACAGCAACTATACATTTAGTTTACAAACACATTTTTTGGACAAACTACACAGCAACAGTTTGTGCATTTGGTGACATTTGTTGAAAGTTGCATTTAATAACCTGGCTACTCCGTTTATGCTTGCTCCTCTGCTGTACAGTAGCCAGCTAAATGGTGGTGGTAATGGAATGCATCACAGGGAGGAGAAGGAAAAAGGATGTGCTGAGGGTATAAGCAGGTCGTGGGATGTCATTTTCCTAGTACAGAGCAAGTATCTCAGTGGCATCACTGGAAATCATGCCAGGCTGCAACCCATAAAAACTTAACTCATCAAACAGTAATTTGCATTCACATGCATTTATTTATTTATTTTTACAACTCAGGTCGCATTATTGTGTTTATGGACTGTCAGCAGCTTCTGAAGTATCCTCTGAGCAAGACACCGATTCCTTCTTGACATCCTGTCTGCTGTTCTGAAACCGACCCTGGCCTCTAACCTTTATTCATTTGCATTGTGCTTGCAAAGTGACAGCTATAAACCACAGTGATGAATCTGTGTGAGGCCAGTTTCATCTATCTAAGTGATAGCCCTCACTCGCGGAAGAGCTACAGGCTTGTTCATGTAAACACACAAGAATGGTTTTTGGAGTGACTGACAGCTGTATGGGCCTTTGACAGACAGGCGGTTTTGTTCTTGAGAGGTCATGAGACCGACTCCTAGGGTGCACTGGGACAGCAGCTCCTCACAAACAACAAGGGCCACAGCAAAGATGCACAAGTTGGAGAGGGTAGGGGGTCGGGCAGCGTGGGGGGGCAGCTCCTCACCTCAGGACGCCTACTGCTTCAACAGTAGGGTCAGAAGTCACAACTGGAAGTGGCATCACTCATCAGCCTGTCTCATCACTGGAGTGTGGCAAGAAAGCTTTAGTAAATGGGAAAACACTCATTTATTTCCTCAAAGTCATTCTTATAGTGTGATTGGCTAACCAGTTAGTCCTTGTTATAAAATATAGCATATTGGCAAGATAGCCATTTATTCTATTTTTTAAAGCAATACACTGTATTAATCATTTTATATTTTTAAATACTGTAATTACAAAAATTGCAAAAAAGTGAGATGTTAGAAGATGAGTATTGATCTTGCTACAACTGTGGGTACAGTTTTCCTTCACACAGAATTTATGCTGTTGTTTCAGGTGTGCTCACAGTTCTTACCTGATCTCTCAGATCTTTCTTTTCATTGGAGAGTGTTAATGAGGAATAGGTTTGAGACTGAGTTTTCTAATTTATTTGGTTGTGGTTCTTGGTTATTTATTCTAAATTCAGGTTATAGAGGAGACACATTTCTCAGGCCCTCTCTTGTGCAGCTTTGTGCCAAGCTCCATTCGCTTTTATTCTTAGTAAATATGAAACATAACTGGCACTTTGATTAAAGTCAGTGTCTTATGAATGGCAAAAAAAAAAAAGAGAGAGAGAAAATATGCAGGCAAGTGTGCACAGAAAAAGTCTCAGTAACTTAAGAATGTTACAAAGAAAAAATGTAACTTCTGGCCCAATTTCTGGCACATGGGCCATGGCTCTACTCTCACATGGGCTCAATCAGGTATTACATAGACTTATACTAGGAAGCTGCTAGGCTAAAGACAGTGTAATATCTGATTCAACTACATGAAACATTTGAATTCTCACATACAGCTCCATACAAATGCTAATGTTGAGAAACTTTCAGGGCTGCAATACATGTGTGAAAGGCTCAGCGCTCATGGCTAGATTGTACTTAACAACAGTTACATAAAGAACTTGTCGGTTCGAAAAATTGTTTTTATGCAACTGCTGCAAAACATTTGTACCGCTTGATAATCACTAAAATCGTATAACATACTTGTGTCGCCTTCACTAATGGGGTCAGAGGTCACGGAGGGCAAACGGTGACCGTAGTTTATCCACAGCAGGTAAATAAAAAAGTTCACAAATAAGAAAACTGACTAAAAAGGCCAGAGGCGTGAACTCTTCCACACAGCAGCGGGATTGAACCATTAACCCTCTGTGTGTTGTCTGACTGTCTTTGCCTGGTGCTAGTGAATGGGTTCATTATTTTATCATTGGTAAAAGCCTGTGGAGCAAAATTTTCATGCATATTTAACTTGCTCTATCACATTTACACACATGCATGCACACACACACACACACACACACACACTACTTGTGTGTAACAGATGAACTACAGAAAAATTGTGTGCTCAATGAGTAACATGCTTTTATGTATGTTTGCATCAACATTGAGTGTGTGAGTCCAGAGGGAAGTGTGCAAGGTGTAGCCTATCTTTAATGTGATGATGAATGGTTTTCTTTCCCTCCAAGGCTGGACACACACACACACACACACACACACACACACACACACACACACACACACACATACACACACCAAAAAAACATGCATATTCTCACTCTCCTCTAGTAATCTCATCTTCTCTCTGCCTCTGTTTATGTGCATGTGTCTTATATGAAGACAGGCAGACAGACACACACACACACACACGTCTGTATTCACTGCTCTGGGAAACCATTAGTGTGACCCAGCCTTGATTATTTATTTATAAGTAAGGCCAACAGAGTAAAGTGAGGTGAGTGCAGTACTGGGGTGGGATCCTCATTTATGAAACGGCTGTTTGACTTCACCCAGATCTCACCACAGCTGATGTTATCATTTCTAACAATGTAAGCAAAAAACAAACAAAAAAGATGCATAAAATGACATTTGTGATATTGTGAAACTGTTGAGATTGTCAATGACAAAAAAGTTAGCTATTCTTAAATGAACCACATGTGTATTTGTAAAGCTTTCTTTGAGGATAAGATGTGTATTTCAGTATATTATTATTATTATTATTATTATTATTATTATTATTATTATTATTATTATTGTTATTATTATTATTGTTGTTGTTGTATTTTTGTGATTGCTACTGGTAACATTTAGTTATTAAAACACAAACATTGAAATGTTTTTTTTGTTGTTTTTTTTTAAAGCCTGTCATGTCTGGCATTTTTCGCAATCGGAACGTTGATCCAAATGCACTGATGTACCAAACATATTTGCTTTTACAAGAACAGCTCTATAAGTTTTCTATAGGCTATTCTTGTAAGTGTTTGTATTTTTTTTTATTTATTAATTTTTTATTTAGTTATTTATGCCAGGTCTGACAGGCAACAAGGAAGGGGCAAGAACAAGTGGAGGGAAAAAATGAAAGAAAGGGGGAAAGAAGAGAAATATAGGGAAGAAAGGGAAAAAAATCAACGAAGAGTAGATACACACACACACACACACACACACACACATGCACATACACACAATTTTGTTGATTGCAATAATGTGTGTGCATGCGCCTCTGTCATGCAATGTACTCAATAATGAGGGCAAGAAACTGCAACCATGCCCCCCCCCCCGCAATCCAGACATTGACATGTTTGTTATCTTAACCACAAACTTTAAGTTGCGCTAATATCAGTTTGTTTTTTGTTCTGGTTGGTTTGTAGTGGTATGATAGCATATTTATATAACAATAAACTGTATATTGTTTCTCCTCTCATAATACATAATTGATATATTTACGCTATAAAATTATTTTATTTCAACATGCAGGAGCTCTACATGGCGCTAATTTGATCTACCACAGTCACTTTCATAACTCTTCCTGGTGGTGCTCATCAAACTAATTCAGTGAATGAACGTTAACTAACTTACAGTAGAAGAAGCAACTCACCCTGGGACATACAGTATGCAGACAGTAGGAGGAAAAGCAAAGCAGACAGTGCATCAAAAGACCATACCGCAGAAATTTTGAAGGTTGCCATTGACTTACTGTTAACAGTTGATGGAGGTGACTGCTCAGCTTGCATGCTTTTATATTTAAGTACAACCTTCGACACAGTTGACACTCCTGCACCATCTTGAAACCGGGGTTGGGATTAAGGGATCTGCTTTGCATCCTTTCTACATTTACTTATGTAACACAACCTTCTCTGACCATAGCTAATACCCCCACCACCACTACCCCCGTTGTCCATGTTAATTGCGGTGTTTCTCAGTTTCTCAAGGCTCTATCTTTGGTCCACATTTGTTTTCAGCTAATTCTCAGCCAGATCATTCACAGCCATAATATTTCCCAACTCAGCTATGCGGACAGTTATATGTCCCTCTGGTGCTAATGTGATCTACCAGAACAGTCAGAACTCACTTCACTGAATCCTGCTGATTCTAGATGCCTGGATGGCAAATTTACACAGGCTGCCTGTTAAAAAATTTCAACTGCTTTAAAATCATTTAAATCTTTTAAGCATTAAATAGCCTTGCTCCAAATAATACCAAGGAATTATTAACCCTTCTTGTACCTGGGTACTTGCTTAGATGTATAAATGGAGCTCAAGAAGGTTTACAGGAAGGGTTAATAATTCCTTGATATTATATATTATTTGGAGCAGGGCCATTAATCTATGCTTCACTGATGACATGGAATAATTGCAGAAAAAAAGCACACATTTATTTTATTTTTTATTTTTATTTTTTTTTATTGGGTCATCTTTAGCCTGGAGGTCAGCAGCAGCCACACCACACCGAGAGGAGCAAAAACAACAAAACCAAAAGACGAAAACAAAATTGGTGCTCTTCATCTCTGACCACTGTAAAATAAATACATGCCAACACCATCTCCACGGTTAGTGTTAACATACATTGTTGCGACCATTTAAATAAATATCCATGAAGCAAAAAATGGTAATGAAACAAAGTGTGAAGAGTGTACTGTTCCATTTAGAATATATTCATTTAAGATAGATTTCTCTATATATTTGTTCCATATACTCTCCTTAAACTCTTTTGCAACATACAAGATGCCAGTTTGTACCAAAAGCGATGCTTGCTAAGACATGAGAGGAGAAGTGTAGTGGTTATAGTGGCAGCCTGCGTACGTACAGCATCAGGTTCAGACATGAGCTCTGGCCCTGAAGGCAGAATGTTGAAAACATTTAGGATTTTAAATTGGAGCACTTTATTTGTACATATAGATGCACAAATGATTTTTAATAGGAGTGAGGTATGGATGAGTCACTATTCCAAGATATTAATTCCCTAAGACAACAGAAAAAAGCTAAAAACAGTGATAATAAAAAATAAGTTTTGAAACCACAATAGCAGTCCTTTGTTTCTCTTATTAACTAAAAATGGTACTTTCCTCAAATTTACTGATGCTAGTGCTGTTTCTGTTGCAGTTATGTAGGTAATTAGCTCTCATTAGCTTTTATCCCTATACTGAGGTTTTTAAAATGTACCAAAAATATTTATAAATAAATAAAAGAAACTCATCAGATGTTGATTTGACTCATACCCCACCCACAATGCAGTGCTTATGCCTCCATGTGTGTTTGTTGTACATACAAAAGACTGCATACTGAAGAGATTATGATTGGATAGTTGTCACTGCAAAGATATTAAAGTTACTCTGAACACAGATGTAATACAATTAGCTAAAAAAAACAAACAAACAAAAAAAACAAAACAAACATGTGCCATGTCATCACACTCAGATAGAAAACAATCCACATAGAAATAAATGTTCTCCAAGTCATCTCCACAAGCACCAAGATCTGACTGAAGTCGTTCAGCCAGGGTAGAGGAGACAGTGTGTGCATCTGTGAGGAAACCCGTCTGCAGCCATGTCCACAATGATGCAGCTGAATATGAAATTGTTTCCATTTTGAACGTTTTACACTCACACTATTATTTTCAATCAAGCTTTTCTGTGGCTTCTGAAGCGTTGTTGTTCACTGAGCACGCATGCAAGGTAGAATGTGCTAGCTATATATCAAAAATGGCTCACATGACAAGCATTTGTCAGCATTAGTTATTTTTGAAAAGCTCGTTTTCATGACTCTGGTATTTTTCAAGCAATGTCTATTTCTTGTCTTTTTTGTTTCTTTTTTTTTTTAAAGCGAAAACTCTCAATTGTGATGAAATGTCAGCTAACTTTTCAGATTCATTAGCATTAAGGTGGACATGTCAACCCAGGTGACTTGCTTAATAGATATCAGTTATGTAGAGCTTTTCCTTGTTTGTTGTGGATACCAATGCTTCTAACAGTAATAACAAGTTGAAAAAGTTGCATTTAAAAAAATGGGAGAGAAGGTCATATTTAATCTGAGTGTGTCCTCCACAGTTGCCAACCCATCTATCACAGTGGAGCCTGTGACAAGACCAGAAACATTTAGGGTAACATTTATACCTAGAATACACAATGCACTGAGCAGAAGGCCTACACACAGTTAAAGAGGACCTGCTACACTTTTCTGTGGCATAATCCCTGTAAGCCTGAAGCTCAGGCTTCAGACTGCTCTAAACACACCATTTCTTACAATTTGTCTACTCTTGACTCTGTATGATGTCAGTATGAGTGGATAGAATTAATATGGTCACCAAAGCCCCACCCACTTGCTATTCAAACCTTTTGTTTGCGACACACAGCCAATCGAAAGAAAGTTCAAGATAAGAACGGTTAAAAACAGCTTGCTGACATCAAGGGCTGCGCCACAGCCCAGTATAAGAGAAATTATTATTTTAAGCTGTAATTCATGCAAAGCCACTATATTCTAAGAAATGAGCATAACAGGTCCTGTTTAAATGTACTCTTTAGCTTGACACTACCCTATTACCAGTAGTTCAGTCAGTTTACAAATCCCTGAAAAGTCCTTAATTTCCTCCATTCTAGGCTGTAAAATGTTGTTAGCACAACTAATGTTTGAAGTGTTTACCTGTTCTGTGTGAAAGTGCTTGCCATCAACAGTCCTCTCCTGTCTGCACCCACTGCCTCACTTTCCTCTTGTGGCAATAATGACAGTGGCTACTTGAAGACATTCATAGATTGCGTAAAGGAAGATTTTTTGGGATTATCTGCTTCAGAAATTAGCAAAATTCCTCAGACAGAAGGGATTAATTGTTAGAAGCTCTTTCTTTGGAGCTGGGTATTTATTTTAAATTGAACTGAACTGTTCCGTGTAGCAAAAAGCAGCACTCACTGCAATGTATGTAACTGTAATTTCACTGGATCTATGCATCTGTTTGAAAAGGATTGTGTGTGTGTGTGGGGGGGGGGGGGGTCAAAAGAGGTTATTTAACAATATTAATGTAGGCATTAAAAAAAACTGATGTTTGAATTACTGTCAGTTGCCCTAAAAGTTCCTCAATATGGACCCTAAATAGCTAAATGTTAACAATAATGAAATATAGCTGTAATAATATCACAAAATAAAGCAGGATGAAAATAGTTTTACAGTTAACAGCCCATATTTACATATAAAAATATAACAAAGAAACATTTAACAGTCAGGTAAGTGTGTGTCTGTGCTTAGGTGACTTTGTGACACATACATAAAGTCCATTTTCATCTAAACATGAACACACATGCTTAAAACATGTACATGTGCACGCACCAGCAAACGTACACACATACCTGGCATTGCGTGTTGGTTGTTTGTTTACAGATTTTGATCCTCCCTAAAAGTGTTCCATGTGTGTTTTACATCAACACCTGAAGTCCTAAATGACCTAAAAAAAAAAAATATCGCACTGCTTTTTTTTTTTGAGTATGCATGATCTCCAAATGGACCTGTCAACATCCTCTGTTACTTTCCCTCGTCCAACAGCTCTCCTTTTCTTTTTCCTCTTAGCATCCCTCTCTCCTCACCATTCTGTCCGTCCGCCAAACACCACAACTCTGCTCATCCTGTCCTCTCTCTTTCCTCCCTCCCACACTCCATTCTTCTCCAGGCCATTAAGAGCTATCATGAAGCTAATTGCCTGTTTGATGAACTCTCCATGGACCTGGAACTCAAGGCTTTTAGCCGTCTGAGCTTAAGAGGAGAGGCGGACAAGGCAGTAGGGATATAAAATGCAGTATGGGTGTGTAATGTGCCCTGTGTTTGGCTGCTTTTGCTGGTTTGGTTGCTTTTTAGGGCTGTTTTGACCAGAATTAGGCTTCTTAGCTTTACCGCCAACTAACAGA
The DNA here is from genome assembly GCA_024447675.2 of Pterophyllum scalare. Lineage (NCBI taxonomy): Eukaryota > Metazoa > Chordata > Actinopteri > Cichliformes > Cichlidae > Pterophyllum > Pterophyllum scalare. The sequence continues at coordinate 1,790 of JAMQGT020013224.1, read as the reverse complement.
GATTATTTGAAGTTTTGTCCAGAGAGGGGGGGGGGGTGGCCTTGATGAAATTTAGAAAGAGTGCATGTCTTCCCGTTTAATACAAATTTTAAAAATGAAAATCAAATACAATCCAACTAGAAACAAACAAAAAAAAACATTCAAATATTTGGGTCCTGGCTTGTTTCCTTTTTCTGTGTGTGTTGTGGAAATTACACAAAGGACAAACATTATAGAGCATGGAGCCAGAGGACTTCAAGGATGGCTTTGTAACTCTCCTGTAGGACATCTAGACAGACATAAATTCAATCAGCTTTGCAACAATGTTCACAAGGTACTTTCAGTGGTTGGGTTTCTAAACAGATGTTATATTAAACTGTTTCATTAATGTTGCACACTCATTTTACAAGGGAGCAAATAAAAGCAGTGTGTTAAGAGTTTTGCTTGAAGTAACTGTATTATTTGAATTTGCTGATTTGATGATTGCATGGTTCCAGCCAGTCCATTACACCCTGCCAGGGTGTTAAATACTGTCATTCTGTCAAAACTGCTGGTTTCTCACAGATATGTACAGATGTGTCCTTTGGTGGTACTCCTGTGATACATCTTGGTCATGAGCTCGTCTCATATGAATACCGGTTTCAATACACCGGGTATTTCAAGGGGTGTATTTGAACCTGACCACTCCTTACCAGAGAGTAAATGTGAAAAAACACAATGAATGAAAGTTAAATTAATCAAACAGAGTGCAAAGCACAAAACTCACAAACAGAACATGAACTGCTGTATCCTGGTTGACAAAGTTGCAACTTACTCCACTGCCACCTAACTCCAAATGACTTTATTAGTCTTTAAAAGAGGCCCCTTATTTCTCAGCATTGAGTGTTACCTGGATTGGTACGTCAAGGCAGTGGCACCAAAGGAACCCTTGTGCATATCTCTGAATTGGCATCTGGCAAAAGCACGGTATTTGATACCCTAGGATGAGCATGCATTGGTCCACCACCATTAAAACCACTCTGGCGCGGGAAAAGTACATTTTACTATGAACTTTTCACCTTATTAAAAAGCTTCATTGTGTGTTTATTTTTTCAGCTAAGTAATCAACTGATTTTTATTTAAGGTTATAGGATGCAATTTCTCCAATCCAACCCCTAAACCAGGGAGTTGTTTTTAATGTTAAAAAGTTCAGTAGCTTATAGAGACACATAGTTCATTAAGAATTCGGTTTTCAAAACCTCTGAAAGCATTTGAATCAGGTGGAGTTTAGAAATACTTCAAAAATGGCATTTGATTTCAGAATGGATTGGGGGAAGGGGGGGGGGGTTGTCATGTGTAGGAGGAGAGGATTGTGAAGGAGGTGGGTCAGAAGGAGGGAGGGAAGGAGGCTGGCGACAGGCTGGCTTCAGGAGGAAACCCGACCAGAGCCTCAGAGCTCCAGTGAAGCAGTACTGCTAAAAATAACAAAAAGCAGGCTTCATCTGCTGATAAAATGACAAACACACAGGCTCATACACAGGTTGTTGCACAGTAGGAGGACACACACAGAGACAGACACACACACGCACGCTACCTCACAATGGATGCATCCTCCCTCTGGTTAAATAATCCACCACTGAGCTCTAGGCTGGTAGGGGAAACATTGTCCATCTACCTCACAGTGCTTTTTGTTTACAAATGAGCTTAATAGCTTTGAAATCCACACAGTTTATACAGTGAATGGTCCCTTTTTGGTGTCAAACTGTTGTCACAGTTGTCTTTGATCCCACTTTACACCTTGGTGCTTTGTTGAGTTCCAGTTAGGCATTCAC
>JAMQGT020013222.1:0-45279 GCA_024447675.2 Pterophyllum scalare | reverse complement strand
GCTGTCATTTTCAGCATCTACATGGATGTTAAAATCACCCACTATAATGATTTTATCTGAACTGAGCACTAAATCAGATAAAAAGTCTGAGAAATCAGACAGAAACTCTGAGTAAGGACCAGGTGGACGATAGATAATGACAAATAAAACAGGTTTTTGAATTTCCCAATTAGGGTGGGCAAGACCAAGAGTCAGGCTTTCAAAAGAATTAAAACTCTGTCTGGGTCTTTGATTAACCACTAAGCTGGAATTGAAGATTGCAGCTACGCCACCTCCTCGACCTGTGCTTCGAGCATTCTGACAGTTAGTGTGACTCGGGGGTGTTGATTCATTTAAACTAACATATTCATCCTGCTGTAACCAGGTTTCTGTAAGGCACAATAAATCAATATGTTGATCAATTATTAAATCATTTACTAACAGGGACTTGGAAGAGAGAGACCTAATGTTTAATAATCCACATTTAATTGTTTTATTCTTTTGTGCAGTTGATGAAACTATATTATTTATTGTTTTTGAATTTTTATGCTTAAACAGTTTTCTGCTGATTTTAAGTTTGTTTTTTGGTGGTCTGGGAGCAGGCACCGTCTCTATGGGGATAAACACACGAGGAGTGAAAAGATGAGTGGAGTAGAGAAAGGTTCAAGTCAAAGAAAGTCAAATCTTAAAAGAGAGAGGGTGTCTGTCTCCTGAATTAAAAGTGGGAGCTGGTTCCACAGTAGAGGGGCCTGATAGCTGAAGGCTCTGCCTCCCATTCTACATTTTTAAACTCTAGGAACTACAAGTAAGCCAGCCGTCCGAGAGTGAGGAGCTCTTTTGGGATACTGTAATGTTATGCCAGTGTATTTGCCTGGTATCTCCCCTAACATCCTAGAGCTCCCTTTCCCAGCATACATTACAACATTGACTAGTGGTGGGCTGATGATAACATTGCTCACATATTTGATGGATTTTATCCAAAACTAAAAGCTTTCCATAATAGCAACCTAAATTTAATCCTAATCAAACTGTTTGCATGACAAAACATGACTAAATTTAAGTGACAATGATATGCCCAGGCCTTGCTGTAAAGTATTTTAATTTCCACTTAATTTTCTCCATAATTTAATTTTACGGCATGTAATCTGTCTAAGAATTCACATTTATTTATTGACCGCTTGGGGAATAATTTAGGGGAGAAATAAATTAAAAGTAATGAATTATAACAAGTAAAAAAGGGGCAACAGTCAATTTTAAAAAAAATTATAGATATTTGATCTACCCACATAAATATACAATACTTTGTTGTACTTTTCCTTTTCAGAAAACAATAAAAACCATATTTTTATGTTTATCGCTATCCCATCCCTCCACTCAAGTTTTGAGAGATTGCCCAAAGTCTTTTTCTTTCCTTATTGTGCCATGTTTTGGTATCATACTGTGAGCCTGATAAAAGCTGAACCATTAATACTTTACTCTTTGAGGAACTTTATGTTCAAACTTTCTCAAACTCAAAAAAAAAAAAACCCCAAAACATTTTACAGTAAATTACACAGTATTGGAACATATTGCAACTGTTGTTGCAGTTGTTTATGATGGTGCATCCTTATATTTCATCATATCTTTCTAGGATTAATGATCCACTAGTATCACAGATGAGTCTCTGCTGAAACTGGGTTGATGGTCTCACATGCAGTAGATGTTGAAAAGTTATATTTCTCGAAATGGGTCTTTCTTGCAAATGTGAGTCTCAATGGGACTAACTGTATAAATAAAGGTTAAATAAAATAATATAACCCATTCAGTGCAGGAATGAACAATCAAGGTGAAGATTGAAGTACACAGAAGCACCTCTATTACTAAGTGAATGTCTATAGAGGATGTCATAAAGAGCTGCAACAATTAGTTGATTACCCAATAAGCCAGCTGGCATGAAATCAAGCAACTATTTAGTTAATATAATTTTCTAACAGAAAATGGCAAACATATAAATTAGTTGTTTCAACTTCTCTGGTGAAAGTATGTGATACTTTTCTTTGTCATATAATGCAGAGAACTAAATCTCTTTTGGCTGATCAACAAAACAAGATATTTGAAAAAAAATATCCAACCTGGTATTTTCACTTTGATAGACACAAAGCACAGTGGGACATTAGTCAACAATGAAAATAATTATTAGTTATACCTCTTACCTGAACAGTCAGTATATACAGGTTTGTTTTAAGATTCAACTAGCATATTCCATTACTTTGGTAGTGATAGACTTATCAAGGGGTAAAAGTAGGCTTTGGCATGGGAAACCAAGAGATTCGTTTTCTCGGATTTGTGCTCTGAACTGGCCACTGAGCTGAGTGCTATTGTTTTCTTTGTGGACAGGTTATCTGATTATATGATCGCTGCTGCTACTTTGACTTTCAGGTTAACTTCACTTTGTAGCTTTAACTTACACCAGATGTTATATGGGCTATGATATAGCTAATCCCTAGCCATAACAAAAGTATAAAAATATAACTTGTGGTAGTACTACGGGACCCAGTTGATATGACTACCAATTAGTCCCTCCCTACATGGCTTCACATTACATTGCATGCATATAATGATTGCATTAAGGCAATAATGGACAGATTATAAGAAATCCACTATATGTTAAAGTCATCACTCCGAACCAAATTCTTTTTTTTCCTTTTTTTTTTGGTTAAACATAGGTTTTGATGGCAATGGGCAGGCCGGCAAATATATTGCTTCCTGATCTTGCTCTGTCATTTCTGGAAAATGTGCACACACCTGTTGATGTCAACTATGCAACATTTTGTTTTTTCAGCAGTGTCTAATACAGTAGTTTGCTGGAGCAGTGGCAATAAATTATGTTTTGCAAACCAAAGCAAAAAATGATGTTGAGAGGGGGATGAGTATACTTCCAGGACCTTGGACTTGTGCAGTGCTGCCAGTGATTTTGTTGAGCACAAGGCTGGAAAGATTGGGTGAGAAGTTTGTCATTTTGTACAGGATTGAAACATTGTGACGACTTACATGTTGAAAATATGCAGTCAGACTGCAATATGTGCATTTGAAATATCTAGCAGCTGATCCACTGTGTGTGTTAAAGTTAAACAAAAAGTGCTTAGGTATATCCCTAAATGATATAAAAAGGTGCTTGTGTGAATGGGGTTGTAGTAATGCTACAGCTGCGGTTGGGGAAACACACTTGGAGGCAGGGCTGGACTGGTAATCTGGTGTACTGGGCCCGGTGGGCCCGGTGGGCCAACAGTCCTCAGGGGCCGATGCTGTTGGATTTTTTTTCTTCCCTTTTTTTTTTTCTAAGAGACCGGCCCACAATTTAGAGGGGGCAGCCCATTGGCGTATCTTCAATATGCGTGTGTTAAATAGTGGTGTGCGATACTGCAAATTTTGGTATCAATCCAATACCAGGTAAATACAGGGCCAGTATTGCTGATACCAATACTGATACCAATACTTTTAACTTATAAAGGCTGCTTTTGTAGGGGAGAGCAGTGTGTCATCACTTTGCCAAATCTGAATACATTTTAATGACCACGAAATCACTCTGATTTTTACTTTCCACAATAATTAGTTAACACAATAAAAAACACCTTTCAGCTTTTCGTGTATTTTGAAACTAAGTTGGCAACACTGCTCTCAGGAGCATTGGCCCAGGCTTATAAAACCTAAGCCCCTCCCCCAGAATACACCATACGAGAATTCACCAATTAACTTTCTCAGTTAGGGATTTCCCTACCTAAGAGCAAACCAAAAAATTCCATTTAACCCTTCTGAAGGTTTAATACAAAGACCATAAATAAATCAGTTTGTTTGCAGTGTTTCAAAGACTATTTAACAAGAAAATAGTGGTAAATTCCCCCTCTGCTTTCTTATTCACTCAATAAGCTCCAACTCTACCCCCTTACTATAAAAAGAGTTGGAATCTTTCACATCCTGTTTGGCAGTCAGGATCTCCAAGATGTTGGCAGCATGGAGCAAAACTTTCATCAAAAGTTTTGGTAATATTGATAATTGACATGACTTCGTACTAATAAATTGTTTTGAATGTGTGGCCCCATTGTATCTTTATTTTTATAGCATAAAAATAACGACAGTTAATGCTTAGAAAAAGAATTACCACAAATCTGCATCCTATTGAACCTAACTAAATTTAAAGTAACCCAATGAAGGACTGGACCACAGTAGCATTGGCCTCACATTCACCACTAAAACATCTATTTTGCTGGCAAGATGTCATAATAATAGAAGTTGTCCTTCCAGTGTATTGGTGGCCATAACCAAATTTAGTCATCTAAGGGCACTATACCCCGTCACAGGGGTATAGTAAGAAAGTGATAAGTACAGTCCATTTATAGAATAGAATAGATAAAATGCCTTTATTGTCATTGTACAGGATGTACAATGAGATTTATAAACATTACATTGTCTTTCTGTTATTTTATCAAGGCTCAATTTATTTTGGGCTAGTGGTAGCCTAGTTGAAGAAGATGGTGTGAATTTACAGCATAAGCTTAAATAACTATGTCCATTCCATTGACCTGTGACTGTGGCTGCTGTCTGTGGTGCTGATCAAAAGGTGGAATGATGCTACTGATAGCATTATTGCTATGTGTGTGAGACAGAGGTGGATAGGCAGAGTATGTGAGATGGTGTGTTTGTGCATACAACATGGTGGTAAGTGTCCAACAAAACCTGCCTAAAAATGCAGTTTGGTAGACAGGACTAGAGAGTATCAGTTTATATTGAAATTGATTATTGCTGACCAAACCAACACCACAAAAAACAACACTAGTAGCTAAGGATAAGAACCACATTTTTATTGACATCTGGATTTAAGGACCCATTGAGGGACGGGAAGAGTACTGGATTTGTGCTGAGTATTGGGGCAGGGCCATGGAGTGTCATTACTGATTTGTTTTCTGGGCGATAACTAAGCTTCATCACATGAAAATGAACATGTGTTGTATTTTTATGTATGCCAGAAGTCCAAACCAGATTTTTCTGGCTCACGTCTGTCATTTTCCACCATTCACTGGGAGACAAATATATCTGACCCCCATGCATCACAAGTCAGGAAAAAAAAACAACTGATATTTGACCCATGACTGCTTTCCTGTGGGTTTGGTGCGGGGAGTTTGAAATCTTGTTAGTGATATTGAGATTCATCCAGCTGAGGCAATTTAAGCTTTGCTGGCCCTCATCTGGGTACACTGAGGATTATGAGTTTCCCACATAAGAAGAGACATCCAAGACTTTAATTTAAACAACTTTAATTTAAAACAACTAAAATAACAAGTTAAATGTCTTATTGAAACTCATGGTTGCAAATAAATGTACTGTAGTTATTTCACCACCTTATATGGATTTGTAGCTTTGGCAACAAAATTTTTTGAATTGTTTCTTTCATTTGCAGTTACCTGTATCAATCCCCAATTAATCCTGAAGAGAGAAACACAGTTTAAATGCTTATTTTTGTTTAGCCTTGTGGATGGCACATAAATAGGAATACAATTTTTTTCATTACTGTTTTCCCGGGGCGCATATGAAACAGTGAAACCTCACTGTAACAGATGTAGACTTTGATATGATTAGGCTCTTTCCCTTTCTGTATCAGCATTGACAGTTTCCCAGACTATTCCATTCATCTTTTCCCTATTCATTAGGGTGATTAGAAAGGCTCTCAGGCAATGTTTATACGGAAAATATCCCAAATGTCTGAAATTAAATCATTTTTCTGAGTTATATCACACTGAACTGTATGAATTCTGGCAGATCTTTGTCAGACATTGTTTCATTAGCTTTGCCCTTTACAGTTTAAGCCATAGTATAGGGACATGTCTCTGGTGATGGCAGTTTGGTTGTTGCCAGGAAATTTTGAACATAGTCAAAGATAAATCCTTGGTTGAAATGATGCATATCTTCACTGATGTACCTGAGGTCCTTGGGTGTTTTGGGTTTTTAAACAGCATACCTCACCACTCAGGAAACTCATGGTTGTTCAGGCCCTGACTTGTGTCCCAGCAGCACTAGCCGACAGACCATTTTTCCCAAAGTGATCTAGAGACTGTTTCTGGTGGACATGATACCTTTCCTTTTCACAGCTCCTTTGACGCCAAGTAGCATTCACCTTGCACAGTGAAACCTCTGTACCCAAACGTTTGTGGACTCACAGCGTGCCTTGCAGAGCTCCACCAGCTGCTGGTATTTAAAAATGCTTTCTCTGATTTGGCACCTCCATGCAGTCCTCCTTGGGAACTATGAGCTCTAATACAGGCATGTGCTCGGAGACTTATGTGAGCACCACATCTGGAAGTTTCCATAACACATTTCGGGCCCTATGTGAAAAAGTAATTACCCCTAAACTTAATAACTGGTTGTGCCACCCTTGGTAGCAAGAACTGCAATCAAGTACTGCTGGTATTTGTTTAGACTCGTTCTCTCTGTTTGATCTATTTGACTTAACTTCAGTAGTTATTTCCTCCAAACCATCAACATGTCTATTAGACCCCATTTGTAGTAGACTGCTCAATGAAGTTCTACCATTACTTAATACTTCAGTATTAAATATAATCAATCTATCTTTATTAGTTGGCCATTTACCACAGGGTTTTAAGGTGGCAATAATTAAACCATTACTGAAAGAAAGTCATCATGTGACACAGCTTTCTTAGCTAATTTTAGGCCAATCTGCAACCTTCCTTTTCTCTCAAAAATTCTTGAAACAGTAGTTGTAAAACAGCTAACTGATCATCTGCAGTTGCAAATGATCTTTTTATGACCTCTGACAGTGGACTCATTACTGTGCTTAAATTGTTAGACCTCAGTGCAGCTTTTGATACTGGCATCACCTTGGCCTCCAGTAACACTGTGAGAAATCTTGGAATCATTTTTGACCAGGATATGTCTTTCAATGCACATATTAAACAAAAATGTAGGACTGCTTTTTTTGCATTTATGCAATTTTTCTAAAATTGGAAACATCCTGTCTCAGAGTGATACTGAAAAACTAATTCATGCATTTATTACTTCTAGGCTGGACTTTTGAAATTATTATCAGGCTGTCCTAAAAGCTCCTTGAAAAGGCTGCAGCTGGTCCAAAATGCTGCAGCTAGAGTACTGACAGGGACTAGAAAGAGAGAGCATATTTCTCCCATATTGGCTTCTTTAAATTGATTTCTTGATAAATCTAGAATTGGATTTAAAATTATTCTCCTCATATTCAAGGCCTTCAATAATCAGGCCCCATCTTATCTTAAAGACCTGATAGTACAGTATCACCCAAATAGAGCACTTTGCTCTCAGACTGCTGGCTTACTTGTGGTTCCTAGGATACTTAAGAGTAGAATGGGAGGCAGAGCCTTCAGCTTTCAGGCCCCTCTTCTGTGGAACCAGGTCCCGCTTTAGATTTGGGAGACAGACACCCTCTCTATTTTTAAGATTAGGCTTAAGACTTACCTTTTTGCTTAAGCTTATAGTTAGGGCTGGATCAGGTGACTCTGAACCATCCCTTAGACCTAGGCTGCTGGAGGGTTCCCATAATGTAATCCATAATGTGGTCCTTTTCATTCACCTCTTTTAACTATGTTTATACACCACTGCATTTATTTACCTATTATTAATTGCTGGCTCTCTTCCACAGGATGTCTTTTGTCCTGTCTCTCTCCCCACAACCCCAACCGGTCATGGCAGATGACTGCCCCTCGCTGAGTCTGGTTCTGGCTCTGCCAGCCTGGCTTCTTCCTGTTAAAAGGGAGTTTTTCCTTCCCACTGTTGCCAAGCGCTTGATCATAAGAGGTTGTTTTGACTGTTGGGTTTTCTCTAATTATTTTAGGGTCTTTAGCTTACAATATAAAGTGCCTTGGGGTGACTGTTTGTTGTGATTTGGCGCTATATAAATAAAATTGAATTGAATGCACACCAATACAGCTGCAACAGGCCAATATTGGCTGATAATATCAATTAACATATAGAGAGACATACATGCAATAAGGCTGCACCTATTGATTATTTTAGTAATCGAGTATTCTATCAATTATTCCATCAATTAATCAAGTAATATGATAAGAAATACTTTGGTCTTATGAACAGGTCATCTGCAAATTTTAACTTGGTTAGCTTTACTACAGTTTTTTGCTATGTGAAACAAACAGCGGTGGATGGACCAGCTACAAAGTTCTCTTTTCTTCATGTTGACACTTGTTGATCAGGTGGTTGATAAAGTGGTCTTCTAGCTGTTAAATTGTAAAGGTTTTAATAGTGGTTATAGGAACAAGCACTGCTGCTTTGGACACCAGAATTTCCTTTCACTCCACCTGAGCTCCTGGTGGTATTGAATCATTGCTAGTGCAAATGGCGGTGCTCGCTAGCAAACTGTGGTTATAGCGATCCACTCCGATAGCTAACAACTGAAATTCTCGGCACAGCAAGCACACACACACACACAGAGCAGCGGAGGTGTGGAAAAACATGTCAGCGATGATACACTCAGTATTAAAGGGTCGTTTTTTCTAAATGAAGGAAATCCGTTGCAGCGATGGAAAACTATAATTCTGCTAATGTGGCTGAAATGCTCCGCTTATGTGGAGATGCCTGTGCAGTATAGAGGTTAAAGGAAGCACTGATGCAACAAATTTATGTCTATTTTTTTATGATTAAATTATTCGAGTTACTTGATGAATCGTTACAGCCCTAATATGCAGTAAGCCAGATATGTCTGTATGTTATGTTTGACTGTTGGGTTTTATCTGTAATTATTGTATGGCTTTTACTTTACAATATAATGTACCTTGAGACGACTGTTTGTTGTGATTTAGTGCTACATACTGTAAATAAAATTGAATTTAATTGAAAGTGTTTGAAATAAATGGCAATGAGTCTTTTGTATTACTGTGAAGGAATTTTGGCCCTCTCTTCTTTGCAGAGCTGTTTTAATTCAGCCAGATTACAGGGTTTTTGAGTATGAACAGCCTTTAAAGATCACGCCAAAGCATCTCAATTGGCTTTAAGTCTGGACTTTGACTAGGCAATTCCAAAACCTTGATTTGCTTTTATTTTCATTTTTTTCATCACTGTACCAAGTTTTCCCTACTTGTGGATAATGGCTCTCATCATGGGTCTTTGGGAGTCCCAAAGCCTTAAAAATGGCTTTGTAACCTTTTCCAGACTGATAGATGCAAATGACTTTGTCTTTATTCTGTTCTTGAGTTTCCTTAGATTGTGGAATTACTTTTTGGGATCTTTAGCCTACTTCACTTTGTTAGGTTCTATTTACTGTAAATGATTTCTTGATTCAGCAGGTCTGGCAATATTCTGGCCTGGGTGTAGATAGTGATGTTGAACTCAGCTTTCCAACAAACATGATTAATCACAGTTGATTAATGAGATGATAAGAAATCAAGAGATTATTTTTTCACATAGGGCCAGGTAGGTTTGGATAGCTTTTTTCCCTTAATAAATGAAATCATCATTTAAAAACTGCATTTTGTATTTACTTGGGTTATCTTTGCATAATATTAAAATTAGCTTTATGATGTGAAACGTGTTACAAATATGCAAAAAGAAAAAAGAAAGTAAAAGAAATTGGGAAGTACATCACAGTACATCCATGATAACAGTTAATGTCACTTATCAGCTCAATTCTGCTTTAACACATTGGTTTTTGTTATAAGTTGAAGTATTTGTAACTTCTGCCATTGCCATGGACTTACTGTGAATTACCTTCTAAAGCATTTAGGACAGTCTGCGATATCTTTCCTCAGTGAGACTGTATCTCTAATCAACAAGGGACGTGGCCTGACCGACACCTAACCAGGTATTGAAAGGAGTAAATGCATCCATCTTTCCAAAATATTTATGTAACCTTTACTCTTCCAAAAGGGCAACCCATAATTTTTCCTTTGAACAGATTGTTCCATTTGATCAAATGTACATCAATCCGCACTGAAGTGTCATTCCGATTTACACAAACAGTGTCATGAGCCTGGGTCTTTTGCCCAGTGTTTTGTATTTTTTGGTATTTGAAGTTCTGTTACTGTTAGATTTCTTCAGTTTGTTTCATAGTTTGCTTATGGTTTAGATTCTTCATCTTTGTATTTTGGGCAGCATGGTGGTGTGGTGGTTAGCACTACTGCCTCACAGCTAGAATAACATCTAGAAGGCCTGGGTTTGATTCCATCTTGGTCTGGGCCTCTCTGTGTGAAGTTTGCATATTTTCCCTGTGTCTGCATTGGTTTCCTCCCACAGTCCAAAGACATGCAGTTACTGGGGTTAGGTTAATTGGTCACTCTAAATTGCCCATGAGTGTGAATGGTTGTCTATCTCTCTGTGTTGGCCCTACGACAGGCTGGTGACCTGTACAGGGTGTACCCTGCCTCTCACCCTGTCCTAAAGAGATGGATCTTTGTGTTTCTCCATTTAGTTTATTCTTAGTTCTGGCCTTTTGAGTTTGTTATGTTGTCCTTAGGAAAAGTGTTCATTATTATGATTTCCTATGCTCTTGTAATGTTTGGACTGTTCAGTTTTCCTTGCCTTCCCTATGTTTTCTGTGTCTTGCCAAGTCGCCATCTCTGTTTGGTGTTAGTTACTTTCTGTTTTATTTTGCCACTCCCTTGTCTTGTTTGTGTGTTGTGTTCAGTTTTATTTCCCTTGTCTCATTAGTTAGATTCAGTTCACCTGTTCTCCCCAGCTGTCTCCACTCCCCCCAATTACCTTGTGTGTGTGTACTGTATTTAAGCTCTCAGTTTTCCAATGTTCTTTGTCTTGTTACACTGTGCCTGCCACACAGCTGTTCTCTTACACAGTCTACATTTTTGCACTGGTCTGCTATGTGATCTCTGCATTCACCTGCTTATACAAACAAATCTATTAGTAATAAGTAATATATTGACCCAGTATCACTGTTTATTTTTCATTTTTTCCTTTAAAATTTTTTTTTTTTTTTGTAGTCAGCATTCAGATTCAGGTGTATTTATCACCCTCCAGACCCTGATAGGGGCAACTGCTTTGATATGCATCTCTCTTGCGCATTCCATTCCATTCAATTCAATTCAGTTTTATTTATATAGCACCAAATCACAAAAATGACCTCAAAGTGCTCTATTCTGTAAAGTAAAGATGCTACAATAATACAGAGAAAACCCCAACAATAAAACAACCCCCTGTGAGCAAGGACTTGGCGACCTTGGGAAGGAAAAACTCCCCTTTAAAAAGAAGAAACCTGCAGAACCAGGCTCAGTAGTCTATAAATACATAGAGAGTGAAAAAAAGTGAGCGAAGAAGAAACACTCAGTGCATCATGAGAAGCCCCCAGCAGCCTAGGTCTATCATGGTACAGTTAAGGGTGGGTTTAGGGTCACCTGATCAAGCCCTAACTATAAGCTTTATCAAAAAGGAAAGGTTAAAGCCTAATCTTAAAAGTAGAGAGGATGTCTGTCTTTCAAATCCAAACTGGGAACTGGGAACAAGGAACAAACAGCTTGTAATCAACTTGGAGGCCAACAGAGACACACATACTATATCACTAAGTCCAAACACCAAATCTTATCTGGATTGGATTAAGACAAACTCACAGTTGTGTCAGTCTTCAAGACAACTGTAACTCTAGTGCTGCTGTTTCAATGAAACCAAAAGCAGAAGATTTGTGTTTGGGGAATTGCTATAATTCAATCTTACAGTTTTACTGTAATTTAAAATGCAGCTGAAAAGAGAATTTATTTTAAACATCATTATCAGATAATATTGGAATCAGATTATGAATATCAAGAAAATTACCTCATATCCAAAATATGGATGTGAGGTATATTCTTCTTGTGGCCTTAGTCAGATAAACGATGGCGTCTTCCTTTCTTTTCTGATTCATAGGAAATTGAAGCAGGTGTGAACAGGATTATAATTGTCTGTGAGATCAGATTTACTTACCTTGCTGGTGTTTGGCTCCAGGAAGTCTTTTATTCTCTCTTTCACCCCGTTCTGTCACTCTTGACACTGATGAAAAGCATATTGACAATGTCTCTCTGTAAAAACCGTGTAGCAAGTAATGGCCATGGATTGTTGGAGCGCGTTGAGCACAGAAAGACAATAGATTTCATGATCTTATACAGGAGTGAAGGCCAGCTCGATGCCAGCTCATCAACAGGCTGAGCCATAAAGAGGCTGTGAAATGGGCAGGGACAGAAGGTGAATGTTGCAGGCAGCGTTAAAATTGTCACTCTGTCTAACCTTGTCAGATACAAAGTTTTCAAGGTAGACTGATAAGTGATAGGTTTGTGTTTTGGACGGCTTTTTTGAAGACTGAATACCATGGTCTCTAGCCATATGAACCTTTATGTGGGGCTGCAGCATTACCTATGAGCAGCTATGAGATCAGAGAAGGCTGAAAAAGTCAGTGGTTTATTATACCTAAAAATAACATTTGGAGTCAAATACAAGTAGACATGAGAACTTCTCAGATGAGATGAGGTTATGATCAATTCTGTTTAGATTTATTATTGAGTTGCTTAATGTGTTCTGTGAGTTTTGAGGGCATGAACATTTGCAGAGCACACCTCACAAATCTGATACCGCCATGTGGTCATTAAAAAATTCACAGAAAATGGTGTCTTGTTTTGTCTAACCAGGATTCCCCAAAGATACTCAGTTCACAATTGTGTGAGCTATGGAACAGCAGCAAACATAAATTAACTAATACATATTTAGCATTGACAGAATCATCTGATTTGGGTGGATGTCTTGCTTCTGATTACTAGAAATCTCAGTAGGTGTTCAAATCTTCAACGATTATGGAAACAAAAGGTCAAAATGAAAGTTAAAAAAGGACATGAATTATGCCCCATGATTCATGCCATCACTAAAGTTATTGCCTCTTTATGCTGACTTTAAAATGGAAGCAGTCAGCAATCATTTTTGTTAAGCAAGATGGAGTGACCACAATTGAATGAGGCTAAAACCTCTGAATTACTGAGCCCGCTAGTAGCTGCTGGCAATGAGTGATTACAACTAATTTGATTTTAACAGATTATAGCCATTGAATGGGCAGAAAAACACTCAAAATGGATGTCTAAATGCTTGAGTCTGTATTTTATTTATTTTTTCTTTATTAATGTTTTTTGATGGCCCTGGGATAAATGAACCATGTAATATGATACTGCTTACATAGAAATCACAGATTATGTTCATGTACACAGCAGGTTAGGTGGATGTAAAAAAAAAAAATTGTGAAATTTGTGTACAGTCAAACATTTAATTATAAATGAGTAATCAATGGATGATTTGGGTTTAAATTGATCTGCTTTATTCCTGCAAATTGATGTCTGCAAAGATAAAAAAAAAAAAAAAAGCAAAGAAGAAGAAATCTCATTAGTGAATTGTGAAGCACTATAAATGATCAAAATAGGGTGAAGATAGATTAATTAATTAGCTTATCTAGTTGTCCTCATACTCATTAGTTGAATGACAATTTACAGACGTGCTGAAGATATTAAATCAATTAAGCGGCTAATGATTGGTTAAGTCACTTTTTAAGCAACAATGCCAAACACACTGTGCCCAGCTTCTCACAGATTCACTGCTCTTCATGTGATCTAGATAGTGACAAATTAAATGGTTTTGGACTGTTGGTGAGACAAGACAAGCAATACTAAACATTTTCTATCTTTTAAGACATTGTAATCATTGTGTGTGTGTGTGTGTGCATATATATATATATATATATATATATATATATATATATATATATATATATATATATATATATATATATATATATATATATATATATATGTATATATGATTTAGTGTTTAATGTACATCAAAAACAATGAAGTGAAAACACAATTAGATGATTTTTACAATATATTTATTTCATTTTTTTTCTTACAAAACAATTCCCTCATAAACCAGAACACACAAAATGCATAAAGAAAACTGTACAGTCAGTTTTGTCATGTCTGAACGTGTTCTAAACATGAACAATGATATCTACAACAGTGGTTCCTATCAATGTCTATCACACCAAGCGGTTCAGCTCTTCGGCCCCTTACTTTAGGGTTAAAGGAGAGGTACAGAAATAGTCATGTGACACTGAAGGTAGATCCAAACAAACAACATAAGTGAGCCAGTTATGTAGTTATATCAGCAAGCGCGGGTGCAGTCTCTTTGCTCTTGCTCTCCTTGACTCTAATAGCAATGTCTTACTGTTGAATCAACCTTAAGAGAGAAGCTGAAAGACGTGACAATGAGAGGACAGAAAAGTGACTTTTACACAAGCAACTGTGAACTGTATGTGACTGTGAGAGATCACCAAGAGGTCCACGGTAATCATATCGGAGGCCTACTTTCATTACATGCACGTGTTAAGAGTTGTCAAATACTGTTGGTTACTCATTTAGAGCCATTGGGAAGTGACTTTAAGAAGCATCAGAGCCAGATTTTTTTTTCTTTGAGACAGAAAACTGAATTACAAATTTAAGAAATTTCCATTATAAGCATGATAGCATAAATGTATGTCAGATAAATATTTATATATATATGTATATTTTTCTCTCCTCAGTGCAACAGTGGTCTAGGAAACATCATTGAATCTTTGCCTTCAAAAAGTTAAATCACTCATAGTTTCATGCTGGAAAGTTTTTCATGGCTGATTAGCAGCAAATACCGAAGTCACAAACAAGAAGGACAAATCTGTTTCACTCCTGTGTTTACTTTTTCTTTGATTTCTACCCTACACATTGCATCGCATTGGGGAGTTACAGGCACAACTACGTTTTGGGAAAAATTATTATTATTTAATTTAGGTTGGTTTTTTTTTTGTTCAAGGAAACACACACAAGCAGATACACCACAAGACTCCATTTGGATTTACAGTAGTTTTCTCACACTCGAGCTGGTCTTTGACATCTTAGTATATGAAGTTAATATGTCTTTAACCTCTTTTCTTTAAAATGTGTTCATGGCCTGCCATTCAAAGGTCAGGAACTGTTGGATCTCAAAGGCTGTGAGCATTTGTGCTGTGATGGCAAAATGTATAAGATTTACGTTCAGCCCCCAATAAAAGAACAAACAAAAAAATCCTCTTGTCATGTTATTAACCAGTGATACTACTTTTCTAAAGTACCGCTGTTGCTTTTTTTTTTTTTTTTTTGTTGATTTCAATTAACAGCAAGTCCACGCTAGGCTTCATGCAAAGAATAATGCTTTTACCTACACAAATGTGTAATCTACACAACTCAAAACGGTCTTCACAACATGTAGCTTCAAGTCCTGATTTTGAAAACTTGCCAGCACAGTTAGCAAATTGATCAAAGGCTCAGCTATTATCTATCGTCAGAACATCTTACTGTGAGAGGAAATGTATGGGGAATCAATTGAATAGTTGCCAAAAAGAAGGGGGTCATGTTAAACACCTGTTAAATATATTAGGCAAGATTAGATTAGACCAAATGTGGGAGAATGTTTGCAATTTCAGTTTTTTTTTTTTTAACAGAAGATAATAAAAGACCTGCACAAAGACCCTGAGGAAGCTGTGGAAGTGAGACAAAACTGAACTTGCAGCATTTGAAAATCATTGTATGAAAATATGCCTCAAATGTAACAGTAGTGGCAGTCATGATGACCCAATGAATGAACAGTTATTTCACACCAAGCTCATCTTTGATACACATTGTAGTTACATTCAGTATCAAATTGAAACTCTGATTTCATTCAGATTAAGGCATTGTGCGTCTAGGTAAAAATAAATAAATAAATAAAATTTTTCCCCCTCCTTCTGGCAAGTCAGACTGGCCTTAAATAGTTTGCAGATCTGGACCATTCATAAATTTGTTGAAATAAAGTATTAAATGTTAAATTAAATTTTCAAAAAACTTTCTATCTATTCTATGTAAGGACAAATCTGTTAGCATGAAGTGTTTTTCCTAAAGTAGCTTACTGAAATTCTTGCAGTCAAAGACAAATAAGACAAGAAAAAGTCTTTGCCCCAACAGTGGAGCCCATTTTCACCTAATATGTAAAAGCCATCAAAAGTCCTGTCCAAACTCAGCATTTACGTGTAGACTGGCAGTAATATGAAGAGGCAGGAATACTAAGAGACTTTATGGTTCTAGTGATTTGTGATGACATTATTACATCTGCAGAGAAGCCGCAGCGCTGTATTGCTGCTAATGGATCATCATTATGATGATTAGTGCAAGTGGAAAACGTAGTTACATAGAACATGACGCAGTTGATCCACAGACACAAAATATCTGCTATTTTGACAGATGGAGATTTGCTGGTGTTTATTCAGTTACTGCGTTCAAACAGACGCTTTAGACTTTTTGTTCAAAAGTAAGTATACAGTGCTAAGTGGTAAAAGTCATAAACATACCTAGTCATTTATGCAATTTGACAATTAGTATTCCTGGAAAAACTGTTTAAAACAGTACATATTGCTGTAAAAAATGTATCCCTACTTTTGAAACAGGTTGCAAGGCTTTAAAATATAGATTAGATTTTAGTGTACACGTGTGGCTGCTATCCAAAAAGTTTTTTTTTTTCCTCGTACTAATTTCCACATGAAAAGTGTACAGTGTACCTGACTTGATGTTTGATCTTGATGCACGGCTCTCTGAGGGGATGTACAAATGCTCACAGCCTGTCAGATAGCAGCGCTGATGCTACTTTGGCTTGGCCTCAGCATATGGGTCAGTGTAAACCGGAGTCATTACCCTGAGGGAATCTGCTAAGTGGTATAAGTGGCATTTTCAGGCTTCACAGCACAGAGCTGTACTGCAGGTTCAGAATAAATGTGAGACAGCAGGGGACAGATTATAACATTGCAAGAGACCAAAAGATCTACTTTTCATTTCTTGTTAGGCTTCCACTGCAACCGAAACACCCATTGTCTACAGCTAATGGACCAATTGAGCTCTTTGGATAGACAATGTAAATAGGGGTATTACACGTGTGTATAAAGCCAACCTCTGCCAACATTAGGAGAATGAAAGCTTTCAGAGGGATAATACAGTACAATACCATGACAAAGGCGAGTAAACAGATGGTGGTGGTAGCTTTTAAAAGGACTCAGGACAAGCATACACTAAAGGCAGACGGGACAGACAGTTTGTGGTAATTATATGTAGCACTGGTGAAAACGACAAACATTGTTGAGATAAACAAAAACTGGAAAGCTTTTTAGTCTAAAAAAAGTGAACATTGTGCATAGTTCATAGTTCGTTATAACCCCTTTTCAGGTACCTATTTGCTGTGATAACATGGAAGGAAGTGCAATAATGTACAATTCTGTATAGTTAAGTGCACATAGATCACTGTTGCACTGAATGGCATTGACACTTTCTCCCAATAGAAATATCACAACAGATTTTCTGAATATTTTCTCAATTACTCTATTTTTAAGTTTACTTTTGTTACAACAAACCCAGGCAGGTTTCCCTCTTGCTCAGTCCCAGGATTGAGTCCGCAACTTATGTTCACATAAATCTTAATAATAGGTAATTTGGCCTGATCTTTTCCTTTTTTCCCCCTAATTTTAAATCGTGTTCTCTTTTTCTCTTTGTCACTCATACCTCTCCAACCCAGACAACTGTGTTCCCTCTCTTGATGTCTGACACCTCGCAGTGCGGCGTTCTCTGTTTGCCATTAAGAACAAAGAGCGACTCGGCTGACGGTGTCACCAGATATTGTCCAAACAACCCACTGGAGACCACCACCCTGTTGGGGCCTCCCCATGGCCAGGCTTGGGGGGGCAGGGGCTCCTTGATGCTCCGGAGAACCTCCGTGTGGCCTGAGGAGAGATCAGCAAAGAGCAGGTCTGTTCCTGAGCCTGAGGTGGCCACGGCCACATGCTGGTTGGACTCCGTGAAAGAAGGCTGAAAAACAAGATCAGAGACAGCCACAGGTTCATCTATTTCCTGGTTCAGACTCAGCTGCCCTTGGAATGACACTGTCTGTACTATCAGCTTTGAGCTCTGTGAGTCAGGTATCACAATGTAGCGCCCGTCTGGTGACACAAAAGCCTGGCCTGTGACATTGAGGTTTGGCCCAATCACGGCATCTGTCACACTGTCAAGAAGGAGCTGGGGTGGGGTTAGAAGGCTCTTGGTCTGGCACTGGATGAAGTAGAAGCCACTCAGGTGTGTGTAGGCCATGCTGACTGGGATGCAGCTGTAATTCTTTAGGCTGATGGTCTTGACACGGTGAAGGGTCTCCAGATCAATCTTGTGGACCGCGGGCTCATTTTTGAGAAAGACAAAGGCAAACCTAAATTGGCAAAGTTCAAAGTAGAGGTTAATAGCCTTTCTAGAATTTTTGATCAGTGATTAATACACATTGAGATTCTCATTATAATTCTCCTTTGCTCTTTTCTCCTTTGCTTTAGAGGGGTCGCTATGATGAGAGAGCAATAAGGTCACTTGTGTTTTAAGGTGAGAGACTGCTAAATGTGTATGGATTTACCTCACGTGAGTGATGATGAGGTTAGTTGGAGGAATGAAGAAGTCGTTCACCCTCTGAAAAGTTGTGCGTATGGCATGATGTACTTCACCCACACTGGCTTGAGGAATTACCTGTAGACAGTGCCAGCAAAATGTTAAAAGTTAAATTAACATTAAACACCAATACAAATGCTAAACATTTTATGGTGGTATAAATCTCAGTTTTTTTCAATTTAATCCTTTAAAAATTTAAGTTGACAAAGAAAAATTTCTGTCTCTTTTGGTATATTTAAAATAATCACTGCAGCATTCAGCATTTAACAATAAACTTTACAGTTTGAAAAAAACAACACCCTTGCTAGAAAAAAGTGTTTTCCGTGTAAACACACAAATGCAATTAGAGAACAGAATGGCGGGTTACATTTCACTTTCTTTGCTGCTGCTGTTGAGCATGTTATGGGAAATCAGGGTGGTTGGGTTTCAGAGTGATATCCACATGGATTCCAGGAGTCAAGTTTTCCCAAAAGAGCAATGCACTGTGACAAGATATGCCACACTAAAGGTAATGGGAACTGGCCGGGCTGATTTTATCTGACCCCAAGTGATTTTAGCCAAGAGAAACAGTATTGTAATTATTTGTTTATGGTTCTGACATGTGCTTGGTTTACCTTTAACAACTGTTGAAGTTGAACTGCTTACTGTTATGAATAACCAAGTGTGACTTTTTAGCTTTGTGGGAATGCACTGCTGCTAGTTTCTGTAAGGGAAATTAGTGTAAGGCTCATATGTCAGGTTTTAAGAATCAGAGCTTCTTCAGGTGACACCCTCATATATTGTGAAACAGATAAACATCTACATTATAAGACTTGAGCTGATGAAACATGGCCCTAACTCAGTTCTCTATAAAGCATCTTGATTAGTGATGGTTGTCTAAGAAGTGCACACCACAATAAAAGCCCCATTTCTCATGTCATGCAGCCGGCACTGAATCAGCATGCTTGCAAAGGGCCGGGAGAGTGCGTCCACTTTTGAAACAATCCTGATACGCCACCTTGTCCATGACACATGCTTCATCATACATGCCTGATGGCAATCAGGTCAGTAGTCAAGGACAAGAGAGGTGGCTTATAGGACATTTGAACCTGCTTGTTTTTCTTCTCAGCCGGCAAACTCCTCTTTAAGTCAGTTCTAGGTTTAAACAACTAGGCAAATGTTGCTGGAGAGCATGTAGAATATTTTTTTAAACTGGAAAGAGCTAAGTGTTAAATCTATTTTGACGTCTACGCCTACAACTTTAAAGCTAAACCTCTACCTGATGCCTGGGGGGGGGGGGGCATGCTGCATTCCTTTCTCAGAAATATCAAAATAAGGATATAAAAATAGCTGTTTAAGTTACTCTTGCTACACTGCAGAAATATTCCTCAGAAGTGCACTCTTTCCCCCACTTTGCTGAATATCTCATCCATTTTTAACAAAACAGATCAGCCCGTTTCTTACTGCTTGCAAGACATGAAACGAGTCCTCATTAAAAAAAAGTCATTACAACAGTTGAAGAATACAATGATGGGAGTTAATGAGGTTTAGTGTACTATTACTCATGTATTATTAAGCAACTATGGTGGTCTGTGGGCTGCAGGTGCTTGCAACGTAATGCCACTGGCTTTCATTTGCTATTGTTCATCCTTGAATTTCATATTCATGCACTCCCGAATAAGGCCCAGTTGAGTTTTTCACTGTCGCTGCCCTGCTGGCTTATATGATACCTAAGGGTAATTTTTGTTCTAATCAAGTAGCTTTTGGCTCTCCACAACATTCACTCTGTAGATGCCTTGTGTAGTTTTTCTTTCTTTGGACAGTTGAAGGAGTGCTTTGTCCTTAGTCCAACTGACCCGTCTTCTGTAGAGGAAGCAAAGTCTTGAGATGAGGGGGACGACTTGCATGTCACTTGCCATGAGGTCACTGAGGAAGTTAAACAACTGGTTGCAGGGTCTCTGGGGTGAATGTTGTAGGGCTAGCTTGGTTGACATGCCTATGCAACATTGCATGGAGATCTGGGGCAGTGCCTCTAGATTGGCTGACTGGGGTGGTGGGTTCCAGCTTCAAGAAGGGGGACTGGAGGGTGTGCTCCAACTATAGGGGGCTCACACTACTTAGCCTCCCTGGGAAGTTCTATGCCAGGATGCTGGGAAGGAGAGTTCATCCCTCAGTCGAACCTTGGATTCAGGAGGAAAAATGCAGTTTTTGCCCTGGTCATGGAATGCTGCACTAGCTCTTTATCATCACCAGGATATTCAAGTGTGTGTGTGTGTGTGAGAATTTTGCCCATCCAGTCTACATGAGTTTTGTGGACCTGGAGAAGGCGTTTGACAGAGTCGCTCTAGTATCTCAGGGTCTTGTTCATGAGTGAGGTAAGATAGGAATGGGAGAATGATAGACCGATTGGGGCCGTGGCTGCAGTGATGTGGACTCTGTACCAGTCCATGGTGAAAAGAGAGCTCAGTGTAAAAGCCAAGCTCTCAATTTACCAGGTGATCCCTACCCTCATAAGCTTTGAGTAGTGACCAAAAGAACAAGATTGTGGATTCAAGCGGTGGAATTTAGCTTTCCCTGAAGGGTGGCTAGCCTCACCCTTAGAGATAGGGTGAAGAGTGCAATCATTTGAAAGGGGCTCAGAGTAGAGCCTCTATGCCTCCACATCAAAAGGAGTCAATTGAGGTGGTTCAGGCATCTGACTAAGATGCCTCCTGGGCACCTATTGGGTGAGGTGTTCCGGGCATATCCTACTGGGATGGTAGGCCCAGGGGTAGGCCCAGGACACACTGGAGAGATTATATCTCTCGGCTGTCCTGGGAATGCCTCAGTGTTTCCCCAGATAAGCTGGAAGAGGAGGCTGGCGAGAGTTCTGGGTGTCTCTGCTTAGGTTGCTGCCCCACAAACCGGCCATGGAGAAGTGGAAGAATATGGATGGAAAATACACTATTAGAATTACTAGCTGTTCTTGAAAAGCAATGAAACACACCATGAATCCCATGGAACTAAGAGGCTCACTACTGTATCACTGCTTTGTGCAACATTTTACATCTTAAATTAATAATTTGCATTGTTTCACTCTTAATGCTTTATACCATATATTTGTTAGACAGATCATGCAAATATTTATGTCTAATTTTTAAAATCAGAGATTGTCTTACAAACAGGGATGGAAATTGAGTTACAAGGAATATTAAGACAATAAAAAGCTAATAGACGAATAAAAGCAATAAATAAACTGATAAAAGAACTGTCAAATTAAAGAACAAAAATGTTTAGACTTGCCTTCCAGAACGGCATGCCAGAACTGTCACAACCGATGACCTTATCGACACAACTGTAATGAATCACTGCTGCAATAATTAGTCCTCTTTTATTATTTTTAATTGACAGTACCACTAAAGAGATGACAGGAAGCAAGGGGAGAGAGCAAAAAGCTCAAGCTTCCAGAGAGACTCAAAATAGCTTCATTATGGTTAGCGGCAAGGGTGGTGGATGTATTTTAGAAGTTGCGGGCATACATAGAGTTTTGGGAAAGTCATGATTTGGTTCGACAGCAAACTACCTAAATGTGAGGGACCTTAAAATAACAGTTTGGTTAAGGCTGGAAAATTCAAACAAAAGATAGAAAGAGAGCCAAAAGGTGAACCAGGAATGTTGCAGTTAAGGTGTGATTAAATACTAGACCCCAGCACACTTCTTTCGATCACCAAGACCTTGCTGTAGCCACTTGTAAACCAAATGTGTATATTCTTTTCTCATGGTTTTTATGGAAAAATATTTATGAAATACCCTATATGTAAGAAAAAAGGTTTGATACTTACATATGCAATAATATATTTTATTGTGGCATATACCGTAATCATCCTTCAAACATACTTCACACTAAAGAGCAATAAGCCTGATAAAAAAAAATCTAATTGATTTGGCCAGCCCAAGCTGAAAAGTTGCTATTCCCTGTGTGCACAGAGGTGAGAAAACAAATGACAAAATAAATAAATAAATAAAAAAAACTGTGCCTGTGATGTAAATATCTTCTTGGCACGTAGACACAGAGTGGACTGACAGTCTGAAAGGCCATGACTCTCTATGCAGAGATGCCTCCATTTGTCTTCCCTAATGAATTGACTGAATTCTCTTCAGTGGTTACACAGAATTACTGAGCCATCCTCAAACTTGGCTTCTTAAAAATACCGCACACACTGAAATGAATGCACACCTGCACACAGCTACGTACCTTGAGCGCTCAAATTAACATGCACAAGCAGAGACACACACACTCATACACATGTATGATCCGCCGAAGCGAAGCGGTGCCTCTGGTAACGACAGGCTGCTGCTGAACAGGTCAATTACTTTCAGTCCAAATGATAATGACATTATCAGACCATTTATTTGTGGTGTGATCCATGTGGCTTTCAATCCATTATGTAGTTTGTCTGCAATTGCATTTTTTGATTGATTCATACCCTGTTCACTAATTATTCATTACTTCTGAACCACGGCAGGAAGAGGGGAAATGAATAAAATGAAAAGTACAAAAATACATTCTCTGCACAGCTGTTATGCAAAGCTGCTCTTTGCACTTGTTTCAAATTAAATGAGGAGAACTTTGTTTTTTTTCTGTGATGAAAATTATCTTTTGATAGAATTTTCTGCTGTTTTAAGATTACAGCTCTGATAGAAGTTCAAAACCACTCCAGCATAATCACTGTGAGTGTTCCCCTAAACTGGAATAACTACACAGAAACAAATCTCCAGCTTGTGCACCTACCCTCTGTGAAGAAAACATGCAAACCTGAAGAAACTGAAAATCTATGCACACATATGGAGTCTGGCCATGCAGATTATAAATCAGTGGAAAACTGTTAAAACCCACGTACAGGCAATTTTCCTTTTCACTACTTCTTGTTGCCAAAAGCATAGTGGCACCTTGTGATCTAAAGGAATCTAACACTGAAGTGAAAAATAATTACATAAAATGGATGCTTTACACCATCCGAAGAAGTGCTATTTATAGAACCATCTGACAAACAATTGCAGTATCATTAAGAGTTTAAGAATTAACCAGAGCAGGGAAAAAAAACCGTTTATGCATTTGAGTGAATTTCTGAATATAAATGGAGTCATTTCACTCAAGTGAAAGGAATATATAAGTAAAGCGAAATACATATACATTTGAGCATATCATCTTTGTGCAGTCCTTATAAACATACCCAAATCATAAAGAGACCTCACTCGATTGCAATGCTGTCCCTACCCCCAAAGAGAAAAAGCAGAACAATAAACATGTTTGTGTCATTTGCAGAGATTACATTGGGATCCCTTGGTAGCTTTACTCATGGCAGCATCCTCCACTGATGCACAAGCAAACAGGCAGATTTATAAATACTGGCCTGTTAAAAACAGCATCATCCTCCACCGGTGCCAGTTCTGGTCCCTTCCCTCTTCCCTCCACCTTCTCGACCCTCTCTGCATCTTCCTCCCTATTCCCTTGTCTCAACCCATTCCCTGAGGTGGATTAAATACAACCACACCTGTGATCATTTCTCATTTGTGAAGCCTCCAGCAGTAGCGGCCCAAAGGGACACCAGGCACAAGCCGGCAGCATCACAGCTGCGAATTGCTGTTTTGCTGGCTTGGTAAATGCTTTAAAACATACATAGATAAGTATCTGTCACACAAGTACTTATCGCATAAACAAGGATGTTGGTGCACACGTGCGTGCTCAATTAAGCCATGATTTTTCTCACTTGGTAAACTTTTAGTAGCTAATACAGATTATACTCTTTCACAAAATGCCAAAAAAAAAACAAGTGTAGACACAATAAGCCGGTCTAATTGTAAATTTGTAACTGCTCAAAGCTTCGTTTCATGTATGATGATCGCCACTCTGATTAAAGATCAAGGCTGTAACACAGATTATCTCCCTATTTGAAGACATGAGACAAAACAAAGCTTGAGCAAAATGCTTAAGTGTTCCTTTAGTAGTTAATATCCAGTTGCCTCTTGTTCCCAGTGCTGCTTTAAGGTTAAATATTTGGCTGGTCTTTTAAAAGGAACCCCTGCAAAGTACTTCACACTTACCTGAAGTGTTGGGTGTGTTTTGTCCATATCCCCCCACGTTAGGACCCACACCTGGTCATGTGATTTGTCGTAGAGCATCTTTACTGGAAAAGGGTCTGTTGCTACAGCCTAGAACACATAAACAAAGTGGGGGAGAAATAAAAGAAAAAAATGTGTGAAATTAATAATCTTTTAACTGAACAGAAATATAGCTCATGGTGGTGGAGCATGCAAAAGGGCCAAGACAAGCTTGATAAATAAATAAAAAAACATCCTATAAATTATTAGATTTAAGACAATTTGGAGAATGCCTACAAACACCATAATGATTTAGAATCACATTTTTACTATTATTCAATTCTAAAGTGTCTAAACAGCTAACTGTCCATGATCAAAGGTACCCTGTGGACTTTTTTGATCACTGTTTACATGAGTACAATATTTTGAGACATGGATGGATGTGATGTATTTCAAATGTTTCACTAAGCTAGAGGTAACAGTACCATGATAAGAATAGAGAACGGTGCTGGCAACATGAGTGTAGAAAAATAAATAAACACAGATGTGAACAATGTAAATCCTTAAAAATTTGATTCGCAAATGTACTATTGAGGAGAAAAAATGTTTCGCTCCTAAATCTAAATCTTCATGGCATATTTGATTACTGTTAACTTGAGCAAAGTCTTGCCAACTGCAGAGCATAAATCTGGGCTGAACTGCCTGACCTGTAAGAACCTTTTAGCAACATGTCAAATGCTTTACTCAAATACCACAGACATAAAATAACAGCTATAATCTGATGGAAAAACTTATTCACATAACAGCTATACAGTCTACATGGTCTGTGGATTTATGGTAGAACAGCATACTTGCTGACCAAATAATCCCCTCGGTAACAAATAAAGTCAACAGAAAACGCTTATCACATCAGGCCACTGATGGAGTGCTAAGGAGATAGGATGAAGGAATTTAAACGCAATTTTGCAGTATTAGTGCTGAATACATTTTAGTGAAGGTAACTGACACATCGTGTGATGAACCAGAAAGATGAACTTGAAGAGATGGCAAAAAGAAGGGAAAGAAAAGGGCAGATGGAAAGGGAAAAGAGAGAGTGGGAGAGGTTGGGAATACACTAAACCTCGGATCTGCTGCAATGTCAACAAAGAGGAATAACACAATCCATTACCCTGCTTCTGGCTGGGTGGACAGGGAGCTGCTGACACCCTCACCAGTGGAGCGAGACCGCAAGCTTTTTGTTCAGTAATGGGAGGGCCAGCCCTCTGTTCTGCACTGGTCAGCCAAGTGTCAACTCAGCATGTGCCTACTGTATGTATAGTATGAGGAGATGTATGTGTGTGTTGATTCCTGCATTATGGGAACAGAGGCAAAGCTGGGGTCACGCCTCAATGCAGCAGACTGGGAGGCAGTCGACATGTAAAAAATCCAACATGCTGTAATTGTCGCTGTATGTTAATGGTGGTATTAAGGACTGATTTGTACAACAAAATATCAGCAGTCTTCTGATTTACCAAAGGAAAAAGATTTTTGTGTTTGCTTGTTTAAGTTAAAAGAAAAAAAATAACTGATTCTGAAAAGCTGTTTCTTTTTGGGGTTCCAAAACATCCAAAGCTGCTAAGCTCCGATTCCAAGAAAAGAAAAGAAGCAAAGGTCAGAGGGTTACAACAGTAAATCTCAGTGTGCCAGTTACACATTTAAGCATTCTGTATTTGTTTTGCTAATATTTTTCTCTTCCAAAATGGGATTTTGATGTTTGATTTTTAGTTCTTTTGTACTTTATGTCACAGGAAATTTGAAAATTAAACTTAGATAGGTGTTCTAAATGATATAAGCTAAAATTCATCTAACACAGATACAGCCACTCATAATTTCCATCCCCATATGGCTGACAACCAACTGCCAGTTAGTTTCCAGCAGATTCCCAGATGCTGGTGTATCTACTTTCCACTATGAACACGCCTCATCCATTTAATTGCAGTGTATTACCAAGAAATGGCACTTCACAAAAGTTTTGACATGTGTAGTTTCTAAATGTTTTGCTGGCATTTCCTGCTGAAATGTTTTCACCTGCCAAAATATAGTCATTACAAGCTGTTGATGAAATTTAGTCATTTGTCTGTGGCTTGGTCTAAAGACTATCTGCTCAAATTTTGCGTAATGCTGTACAGGGAATTTTGGGCTATAAAAAAATCCTTCAAATCTTTGGATAAAGTCTAATAAGCCAGTGACATACGTAAATTAGGTTCACATGAAAAGTAGATATAGCATGGACCTTGGGACCCTCAACTTTATTGCCAAGCACAGGAATAATAATTACTCCAAATGTGTTTTTTGTTTATTGCAGGGACTGGTAGTGGTTAAATCCCACAAATCACAAATGTGATGGATGAATCCTTTTGAAAATCAAAATACAAATGTTAAGTGGAGATCATTTCTACCAGTTTTTTTGTAGGTATCCTGTGAAAGATTTGATAAAACACAATATACCAGAATTTGATTAAGACCTTATTTAAAAAAAAAAAAACTTATGTGAAAGGTATGTAAATACGCACATCCAATTTTTTGATCCATTAGAAGAGCTATGTTGTTCGAGATGTAAACATGAAGTTTATTAAAAAGAACAGCTAATGAAAAGCTAATTCATGCAAGACCTCATAGCACCGTATCACCCCAATAGAGCACTTCACTCTCAGACTGCTGGCTTACATGTGGTTCCTAGGATACTTAAGAGTAGAATGGGAGGCAGAGCCTTCAGCTTTCAGGCCCCTCTTCTGTGGAGCCAACTGTTTTCAATACAGTTCATTGGGCTGCACCCAGTGGCTCCACTGGCATTATATATTACAAGCTTTTCCTTCCAAAATTGCAATTAAACTCCAAACCTAGTGATAACAGTCTAAGGTGGATAGATGTCAAAGAGCTGAAGAAGTGAAAAAATCCAAGGAAAGTGGATTTATTTAGTATTTATTTATTTATTTAGAATCTATGCTTTAGATGATCTCCTGTATGTCACCTGAGAGTATGTATTGCTAAAACAGAAGTACAAAAGCATATTGGTGCCAAGAGGACCACGTCCATCAATCGTGAAACTAGAATGTCTTTAAATTGCTTGAGCAAAGATGCAAAGATGTTTGGGCTTAGACAAAAGAAAATGCATAACAGAATCTTAAATGATGACTTTGTGCCACTGATTTACTGCGGCCTCAAAAGGAACCACTATAGTAGGATTAAGTGACTACACAGAGGTTTTGCCATCTGGCTTTCTTTTTAATTAGCTGATGTGCCGTTTGTTTTTGGACCCAATGGGAGGCTTGGCTGGCACAGGACTGACACATCATAGTCAAGGTTAGATTCCTTTGTTGGGAAAGACAACAAATATGCCATTTGCTTGCTTGGAACAGCATGGAAACCATGAAAGCCTGAATTGTTGTAGCTTCTCCACATGTTTACAAACTTTATCCTAGTTTCTTTTGGGAATTTTGGATAGGATGATTCAGAACTTTCTAAAAAGTGCACAGCTTTTCACTATAGTAAAAAACTGATAAAGAACAAAATCAGAAATATGAGATCTTCCTTGAATTCTGCTTAAACATAGTTTTTTTTCTCCTCTTGATGTCACTACTACTACTACTGCAACAGTTCAGGTCATTAGTGCTGAATGTTGTCCCTCTGACACCTCAGAACATGAAAGTAGAACTCAACACTAAGACCACAGATCATCACCCAGGGCCTGTTGATGGAGATCCTTTAACTACGTGCTGTTTCTACTCCATGGTGCAAATCATAAATGCACAACTTCAAGTGGTCACAAAAGCATTTGTAAACACCTTTAGAGCAGGACAAGGCAACTGTGGTCAAAGTGCACTTGAGCCTCACCACTTTGTGATGAATCTCCACATGGCCTGCTGAAACGAGGCAGGTGGCCAACAGCATGTATAAAAGGAAACAGTAAGGAAAGAAGAGAGAGACAGTGTGTGTGTGTGTGTGTGTGTGTCTAGTCCCTGTACTATAAAAACACAAGTCTGTGTTTGCATGGCAACTTTGAAAGGAAAGTAGAGATGTCTAGTGTTAATTTTAACCATTCTGTTTGCTTGTTTTACAAAAGTTACTGCTCTTGCATTCATATGTCCTTCCTGATTTGTGTGCAAAACCTTTTGATCACACCTCGTATTTACACTAGGAGAACTCTATTGCATTTTATATAAGAGTGACCACAGCTTTGCTTAGCTGGGCTAACCCTCTTTACATTGACAGTTGTTGCTTTGAGACCCATAAGACATAAATATTTAACCAAGAAAATCTTGAGGAGACTCAGATGGATACTATCTTTCACAGTGGCTTACTTGGTATCAAGGAAAACAGGTTACATTATCACCCCATTTCTATGACTATCCTTCCACCGAGGGCATTTTTACAATTCAGACAAATAAGGGCCTTTATAATCTTTTGCTTGCAGCTCTGTCTGACTGCCACGCTACAGACACAATATAGACTGATGCCAGAGACAGGTTTGAGGCACAGCAGAGCAACTATACTTATCCCTTCTGGGATGTTTCCAAATTAGAGACCTTATTTAAAACGAAAACCACAGATCAGTGTGTTAGTTCACCTTTGCTATTCCAATGAATGGATAATTCTTAATTTTCTATTTAATTAATAATAATAAAAAAAGTGTTCATCCATTTCCTCTGCGTGCACGTAAATTACATTGACACCTGCCTCATTCTCTCCTGTTTTAAAAGAAATGACAAATGTGCTTTGAGATAGCAAAAAGAGAAAGAAAACAAAGAGGATGCATTAACCTCCTGCACCCAGAGGCCAGAGAGGGTCTTCAAGAAATAGAGGGCAGAGTAGAAGAGGAGGGATAGGGCAGTAAAGGGTTAAAGCAGTTGGATGAAGTAAAAAAAGAAAATGCACAGATGATCACAGGTTTCAGTTCACTGTAGGATATGACCCACAAAAACAGCTTATTATGCATATGTATCAGAACATAATAAATTCAAGAAAAAAAATGCTCAGAACAGTAACATGATTTTGTATGATTTTGGTCTGGGTTTATGTGAAAGTTTAAAAATAACATAGCTAATTCAAAATCATATCCAGACCCAAGCAACTGACTATTAATTAGGGTAAAGTTAGCAGGGTAAAGCCAACGGTTCCTTATGCCAGCTTTGGATTTTTGTTTTCCGCATTTTCTCATCTCTGACTTTTGCTCATTTCTCTTTTCTCTTCCACTTCCTTCTCCTCGAGTTAGGCCTATTTTCTTTCATCCTGCACCTCAGTATAAATGATGCTGACCCTGGGAAGGACCCCTGAGGGACTTAATCTCTAAACAGCCATTACAGGTAAGATAAATGGTAAGGCAGCTAGCACCCACCTGGGCACCATATTGTTTCAAGCTCTTGAAGTGCATTTGACTTATTTTACCTTGCATGTAGCTTCTTACATTGCTTGCAGTTCAGTAGTGTGTCAAGTCTGACTGACTGAGTGTGCCTCACAGGGTGATGTTTAATATATAGTGAAACACTGGCTACTTGAATGTATAATTAATTTGAAAGTGTTCACTTTTTTCTTTTTACTTAAAATATAGTTTAGCTGAGCACAGGCTGAACAAGTGCAGTGAAACTGCATGAGGCAAAATGTTGATGAGTTCATTAAAATAATTTTTGAACTAGAACATTTTGGATTTCACAGTTTTAAAGAGCAGCTTCATATTTTTAGCCAGTGAATGTCAAGTGTGCTGATTGAATTAAAATCCCATTGCCACTGTTTTGCCAGCTCTATATCTAAAAGTCAATCAACAATTACTGTTATTGTTGATTTCAAAATAATAAGTGGTTCACTCAGTTTAAAATTTAGAAACCTGTGACCAAAAAAAAAAAAAATTTTTTTTTAAATAATCAAAATATGCATTTGACAGCTACGTTATCATTCTAAAAGATAGAAACTAGAGCAATACATCTAAAGGCAACAAGACAGTATCCTTAGTAACTAAAGCCCATGTCAGACAGGCCTAGAGACTGGTTGGCAACCATCTGGCAGCTACCAGGGAATGCACTAGAAAAATGTGTATTCCCTGATCTGTTACAAGTGGTTGCTGGAGGTTTCAGGCAGTCACTGTGATTGCTAAAGCCCCATTCAGGCAGTCGGTAATCCCCTGATAACCACCAGTTGCTACAGAAAAGAGTGTACTAAACAACCGGTTAGCGGTTGCTGGAGGTTGTGATTGATTTGGTTCCTAGCAGGTTGCCACAGTCACCTCTGGTGTGCATGGAAAATGCAGACTTGTCTGCAAACACTTGCAAACTACATGCCAAGAGGTAGTGAAACTGTGAAAAGTATGACGCAAACCAGAAATGAAGACAGTTCACTTTCAAAGTAAAAGCTGTGCCTTAAGAAATGTGGTGGTTGCAGCGGTAAGGCATATGCTAGTGACCAACACTATCACAAGGAGGACTTTGGTGCATGATTCTCTTTAAGACTGATTTCACCCAGGCAACACCGAGCAGCCTCCAGCAACCACTTGTCGACTCGTTGGGGAACACACAATTTTTTTTCATTGTGTCCAGGAAGTTGCCAGGGTGTCACCGAATTATCTTGCGGCTTGTGACTAGAGGCCTAAAGATTTATGGAGAATAAAATAAAAATGCCACATTGTTCTTGTAGAGAAGTGAGGTAGATCTTTCTAGTAGGATGTAGCATTATAGGAAGAAAAATTAAAAGCAAACATATTTTGTTTTAATCTCATTTGAATACTATAGAGACAGTTTTTGTGATCTTGAAATGCAATATGCAGGGCTGACTTAGGCTAGTTGTAACCAAACATACCGAAGGCTTAGAGAAGCTCTGTATGGGCCTTATTTTTCTTACGTTACCAAGCTTAGATTAGCATTTGAATCTGTAACAATTAGCATTAAGGAGCAAATTTAAATGACCTTTTAACATGCTGGATATTTGTCTTTGGTGTGTTGTGACAGGCCTGCCTTATAACCTGCTCCACCCACCTGCACCACTTTCTGTGCTTGAATATCGACCACCAGCACTCGACTCTGGAGGGGCTGGGTCACGTAGATGTACTTATCTCTGATGTTGACTGCTGAGGACCACACGCAGTGTTGAGGTGACACCCCCTCACCTTTAGGGCACATCTTCCTCCTGGAAGAACCAACAGAGGAGATGATGAGAGAAAGAGAAGGGCAAGAGAGGAGGGAAAAGGTTGGGAGGATTAACTGGTGTGTTGAAGATCAGCACTATGCTGCATTTTACTCTACTATCCATCCTTGATTACAGATAGGACAAAAACAATTCAGAATTTGTTTCCTTTCTTTCTTCCCTTTAATTCCAGACAAACATGCAGGGAGACCAAAGGTGACGGAGCATGCAGTCTCATCTTTGTCCTTTAATGAAATAATAGAAAATGGGGAAAAAATTGTTAATTTACTCAACAAAATAGGTAGTTTTGATAGTCAAAAGAAAAGCTAAATCTGAAATACAACAGAGAATTATAAATGAAAACACAAAACAGAAAAGCATAAGACAGAAATCTGAAAATGAACAACAGTATTTTTTGGCTTTTATTTACTCAAATACTTATTTCATCATCGTTTGAATTTGAAAATTAACTATTAATCACACAACAATTGTACTTATTTAAATCCAAGCTATTAGTCATTGTGGCTAGGTGATACCTGTTGTGGATAGGTGTTTTTATTCTTCATGTAGAAGGCAGACTTTGCAATAATTTCACTCAAATATCGACTGACTCAACATACTTCTCCTGCAGGCCACTGTAGTCCACTGTCTTTGCTGACAAGACAACTTATGCACACACTCCCTCACTTACACTATACTGATGTAATCACTAATGCACACACACAGAGGTTGTGTTCCCAGAGTTACCACCTCCTCGCTGCCTCACCAAAGTGGAGAAACTGCTGTTTATAGCAGGAACTGGCTAACACATGGCCTATTGAGTTTGTATTGATCTCTAATACAATTACAGCCTCCTGTAAAACCCAAATCCCTCAGAAGTACAAGAACTTTCACCATCTAGAAGCCCCCTGCTCTGGGAGAAGGATGTTCTCTAGTGGATTAAAACCCCCAGGTATATAGTCTATACACTCTGAAGTCGCGAGCTGTTGACTAATGGACACAAGTAATCCTATTACATTTAGTACGTTGAAGAGTCGTTCGATGACACCGGGGAGGGATGAGGAGGAAGGATGGCCTCGATTTTGGTGGCAATTTCCCATCATAGTGGACTAATTTTTTTTTTTTTAAGTTATTAAAACTAATTAAATAATCAAAGTTCCTTAAATATAATTTTCTTTTTTTGGGCTCCCAGGTGTCTCAGTGGTGGAGCAGGTGACCACATGTGCGGGTGGTGTGGGTTCAAGTCCCAGCCTGTTGCCAATTTTCCCGCGCGTCTTCCCTATATCCTTCCCCCATTTCCTGTCTCTATAGATTGTCAATAAAAAGCCGCTGTGGCCAAAAAGTTAAAAAAAAAATTTTTTTTCTTATAATTTGGCTTTACTGTATATTTGGTTATTATTTACTGATAGATGTAGGTTTTCTTGGTTTTATCTCTTAAAATCTAACAGATTTCTGTTGACATGTTTGGAATTAGGATATACACTCACTAATCACTTTTTTAGGTATGACTGTTCAATTGCTCATTGATGAAAATATCTAATCTGCCAGTCATATGACAGCAACCTAGTGCATTTAGGTATGTAGACATTGTCAAGACAACATGCTGAAGTTCAAACTGAGCATCAGAATGGGGAAGAAAGGTGATTTAAGTGACTTTGAATGTGGCATGACTGTTGGTGTCAGACAGTCTGGTCTGATTATTTCAGAAACTGCTGATCTACTGGGATTTTCTCACACAGCCAACTCTAGGGTTTATAGAGAATGGTTGGAACAAGAAAAAATATCCAGAGACAGCAGTTCTCTGGCCAATAAAAAGGCCTTGTTGCTGCCAGAGGTCAGAGGACCAAAATCTCTGAGGAATGTTTTCAGCACCTTGTTGAATCTATGCCACGAAGAATTATGTCAATTCTGAAGGCAAAAGGGGGCCCATCTAACTAACTATCAAGCTGTACCTAATGAGGTATCTGAGTATTGATTAGCCACAACAGATTTTCAGAAAAATAGAATGTTAAATATCTTAATGAAGTTTCATACATGCAGTCTAATAAAAACAAAGAAGCCAAACATTTCATAAAAGCTTGTGAATGTGAATCTAAAACAAACCCTACTCCCGAGTTTCTAGGGGAGTGCTATCAAGTTGATATACAGCCTGGCAAGGGAATGAGATGCAGACAAACCAAGAGATGTCCTGCCCAGATGATTACTGGAGACCAGCATACTGGGCTAACAAATTTGTAAAAGTTTGGATATGAGGAGAAGGTAGGACCCTTTTACAGTGTGTGGGGCATAAGCAACTTGTATAGTGGCGCTACCTAGCTCTATTCAGTCATCATAAGAAGTAAAAAAAAATTTTTTAATTAATTAAATTTGTGCTTTAATCAATGTTATTTTGACTGGACTAGAGGGGGATTGAGAGATGGCTTGTGAACACAGGGTACAGGGTATCCTGATTTACTTCCTACATTCAATGATCTTGAATTGCAAGGACAAATCTTGAAGATTTTACAGGATAATTATATGTTTCCCTTCTATGAACACCTGGTACCTTATAATTTATTCTTACCTTTTACTAACTGGCAGTGAGATATTTTAGTTTTGTATCATGGTATAGTAAATGCATGCCACAGCTGCTATAAAAACACACACTAAGTGGTGTTCTTCTACCTTACACATAATGTGATTTTAAAAGACATCTGCTCAACAATGACAAACACTGCCATCCTGAAATCTATTTAGTGAAATATGGAGGAAGCTTGAAACTCACCTATAGGTTACTCGTTAGCTAATGGGCACTTTTTGTGTATTTTCTTTTTATTGAATTTATTCCGTTATTAAATTCACATGCACTTACATAGGTAGCGACAATTCTCTCGGTGCGCTTCATGTGTCTGCGTATTTCACATTCACTAGGCTGAAGAACAGTGATGCCCTCATCAGAAAACACATAGAACATGTTTCCCACACTTAAACCTAGAAAATCAAGACAAGAACACAGAAAAAATATTGTCAAAATTCTTTTAAAAAGCAACAAATCCAAATTAAAAATGAAACACTGGCATAAATCAACCACTAAAACAATTTTTGGCATAAACCTTTTGTTAGGTGGCGGTCTAATACACTTGTTAAACAGGTGGTTGTGATTGATTTGTCAGACTATTAAGATATTATTTTTTCACAATACTGTGAGGTATAAGAGCATTTGTAAAAACAAACAAACAAAAAACATATGCAAGCATGCAATGCCTAGTTAAAGGCTCACATGCAAAAATAAATCTCTGCTCACATATGACCCCAACTGTTAATAAGGCAAAAGTGCTCATAAAAATCCTAAAAAAGTGCTTATACTTATATTATTCTAAACCATTCTCACTTCTTTTAGTCCTATGATAAACCATATATGGTGGCCATGTATATGAAACCAAATTAAATTTGTATTCTATTCTAAACCACAGTGGGTTTTTCAGTGTACTAGCAAATTGTACTTGTGGTAATGCTGATGTGGTAATAATATTTACTACATAAACACAGGATGGGATTTGTATACCGCTGAAAATCACAAAGCTGTTTTCTTGCAGCCACCAAGCTGGGTCTGTGGTATTATTTGTAAAATACATAAAATCCCTGCTTCTGTGCAATTGTTCCCCCTAGGTGTTCTGGGGGGGGGGGATTAGCAAGGATGAAACACTTTGGGCATGCAAGAGAAGAGAGCAAGACTTTAAGAAAAAGTTTTGCTGAGGAGAAAACAACTCTGTGAATCTTCTGGACAACAAGGCAGAAATCTTGGTAAATCAGAGCTATCCAGCTGCGAGCCCACTAGAACTACAAAACATGCATCTCAAATTTTCTTATTCACAAGAACGCAAACATATTTGAGAAGTGTAATGTATTACCTTCTTCTCTCCACAGAATGTTTGCAACTGCACAATGGACCGTTGAGCAAAAGAAAATGGGGAAGAAAGGAGAAGAAAATATTATTTACAAGAGTGTTTGGGACTGATTTGGGTTTATACCAAATAGAATCCAACCATCCATCCATCCATCCATCCCTGCTCAGCTGGGCTGGGTCACAGAGAGGCCCGGACTACCCTCTTCCTGGCCACCTCCTCCAGCTCATCTGAGGGGACAGCAAGGCATTTCCAAGCCAGCTGAGATATACAGTGTCTCCAGTGTGTCCCAGTGTGTCCTGTGTCACCATGGCGTCTCCTCCTGGTAGGACATACCTGGAACACCTCACTCAGGAGGTACTCAGATAGGACCCTGGCCAAATGTCCAAACCACTTCAACCAGCTCTTGCTTTAGGGACATGTTTTAAATTATATATTCAGGGTTTCCCCTTTATTGAATCATTTTGATGACCCCAAAGAGATTTTTGTCAGACCCACAGGAAAATCATCAGCATACATATTTATGTACAAAATGGTTATGAAATAGAATAAAATGCATAGATTTATGTCAGAAGACTTATGGCCTCTACTGTATGCAGATGAATTGTAAATATGCACATGCACTGTCGCTCTCTGAAGGCCATTTCTAAGCCAGAAAAAATACACTGACATCATCACTTATCCTATGAAAAATTGTTTTAGGAGTTGGCTGCAATGGCAAAATAGGCAATGATAAATTCTTCCTTTTATTGGCTACACTTTGGACCCCCAAACAGTTGTAATTTGCTGCCTTTCATTTGTCACTGACTTCCCTTGATAGCACCAGCTGAAATGTTTAAATAGATTTAAACACAATTTTATGGACTAACAAAAAGGTCACTCTTAACTGTTCAGAAGTGCTCACAGAGATAAATGATCCTGCCTAATGGATGGCCATCTCAGAAGCACTTCATGTAGTTGCACTCCTGTAAAGGCAAGATTGATGGATAGCAATCTGAGTGGAATGCCTGGCATTCCTTAAGTGGCCTTGTCAAAACTCGGACACCATAAGATATTTGACGAAAGACCTGAAGATGGCATTTCATAGATGCTCCCCACACAGATGATGGGGCTTGAGAGTTTCTGATAAGGAAGGAGGGGTTAAAATTCAAGAAGGCTGTAATGCCTGCTGAAGTGGCTTCCCACAAAGTATTGTGTTTGAAGGTCTGAACACTTTTGTAGAATTTAGGTTTTAATAAATGCCTCTTGGCCCATGGCAGCTGGGACAGGCTCCAACCCCCGCCAAGTGACCCTGAACCTGATAAGCGGAAGAAAATGAATGGATGGACTTTTAATAAATTTGCTATATGTTTTCAGTTGGTTATTATGGTATTTCAAGGAGAGATTAATGGGGGGAAACAGCAATTTTGTTTATTAAAAATAAAAATTGCAATGCCATAAAGTGCTTGACCAGCAAAAGAAATAAAAAAAATTCACAAAGTGATTATATGCTGTATGTGTTCACAGAGGGTGGTCTCTCACCCACATATGTGATTATTTTGGTATTATGTTTGGTACAGTATCCTGTTTGTTGATAGTCAAATGGTTATAGGCTCACTGAGCTACTCTCCATGAGCACCTCTTTGCTCCTATGGGTCAATATCAACACAAACCTACATACTATTCTGGCATTTTAGCATTTGGCATGGAGTTTGTGATGTGTCCTATAATATCTGTAGTCTCCCATTTTTAAAAAGAATGGGCTAAATTAGGGGATTATTGTGCTTGGCATTCATCTTTTATTTGGGTCTCCCTGTCACAGCAAACATTTCGATGCTGAATAACCATCGGCTGGCAGGCTTGATGACTAGTCATGGTTGAAAAATAGTTTCAAACTGAGACTGAACCAACGTTGTGGAGGTCACCACAATGGCAGTTTGAGTTATGTCTTCAAGGTTGCCTGGATGTCATTGTTAGCCTTTCCAGTCAGATAAAGTTTGTACTCACCAATCATGTTATGGATTAGAATAAAATGAAAACAATTACAAAAAAGAGGTTCTCCATGGGAAGAATCAGAAGAAAAGAAAAAATAGAACTGAGATGTACAAAACTGAAAAGGCTTAAAAGTGAGATATAATCTATAATCTGCTTTATATTTCTCACTTTGGAAGACCTCTATAACGCTGATCCAAAGAATCATGCGGAGGGCTGCGGACAAGTGACCGCAAGCAATCTGCAGAAATTGATTGCAGATGAGAAAAGTAAACGATCGATAGCGTGCACATTGCGTTCACTGTGCGACCTGATGGCGTGTGATGTGTGCAGAACACGTGTAGATTGTGGAAAATTCTGCAGCGAGGCGGCACACATGCATATGTGCAGGCGGCAGATATTTGCAGGGCGTTAACATGGTTAACACATGCATTGCAGGTGGCGATGCATTGCTGTGTTGGTAGGATGCACTGACAATGGATGTGGCAGAGTGAACACGGCATCCGCTGCTCATTTGCAAAACAATCATCGCAGATGGAGCCTGCACTATTCACCATCTCCACGGAAACAATGTCAAAATCCATCTGTCTATGGTTCAGTTTTTGCTGTTGTATGTCACCAGTGTTGACTAGGGAGATGATGTCGGGGTTTCAACCATGTTTGCTGGGGTATCCGGTATGTCTGGCTATGATAGAGCTGGTGTTAAGTCTGATGTCAGTTTTACTGTAAAAGAAGTCTGGCTTTACAGTGCAGCTGCTGAAATGGAGTTCTTTAGTTTGAAGTAAAAAGCAGTGGCATATTGCTGCCAAACTGTTGGTCTAATATGAAAACTGGATATAGTTATTCCTCCATTTTTCTACCATCTGAAGGCATAGAGAATCCGCTCACTGTCAGTTGACATAACACTGTTTTGGTGCTTACTGCACTTCAGGAGATGCATGGAGCATTTGTTGAAACTGGTCTGCACAAGACAGTTTTTAGCATGTTTATTTTTTGAAATAATACATCTGTCCACACCTCAGTAAACGATTGTAATTTGCTTGTATTTTACCTGTGTCCAGAAGCATAATTATATGGCTAAAGTTTACCTTATTTAATTATACATGATGATCTCACAATCCTGTATATATTCAGGCATATGGCCTGTGTAATTAGGTATCACTGTCTTAGCTCTCCTGACTCCAGTTTTTTTTCTACCATTATTATGCGCAGCACCAAAAAAACTGTTTTTAAAAAAATGTTCTATGCAGCATTTTGCTCTCATGTATGGTGAAGCTCCTGCCTTTCTTTTCTGTCTGACATTCAAAGAGGCAGCAATAAGACAGTCCATCCAGGTGAAGTGAGATACGGTTGTTACTGAAAGTGGAATCAAAAAGCTTTGTGAACAAGAAGACAATAATAGCCGTTTATCACACAACCTGTCCAAAGCTTAAAAAAAAAAAAGCTTAAAATTGGGCAAATTTTACTTGGCATCTGGCTTAGACAGCAGAGTCCTTTTCTTTTACTGGAACCTGCAGGTAGTGAATCCACATCAGTAGCAATGGGAGGAGGGCAGGCAAGACGACCAGTGTCTAGTATTGTGTCTGATCTTAGTATTATCAGCATCTCAGTCTATCATTCAGGCTTTTGAAAATTCACAATATTTTCATTAATTTTTTCCATATCATTAAATTTATATGGTACTAATTAGTGACCACAGGGGTTCAGTAAATCCATGAGAAATGTGAGTCAAATCGTGGATCATGAGTAATTGTAATAAAATGTTTTCACCTGACTACCCCGTTCCAACCCTACTAGGATTTTTATCTTTGAGTAACTGTTACAGTATCGCTTACAATATTTGCTTCTACTTACTTCTTTACTATTAATACACCAACATTCAAAAGCACATATACTCATTTCCTGCTAAAAACAAATGAGAGTCACCTGCTCTTTGGAAGCATCAATGACAGAGAGATACGACATATTAAAGCTGCTGTGTTTATTTGTTGTTACTTGTTACAGTAAATAGGGAACTACGGCTCTGCAGGACTTACGGGTCTTCTTAGCTGAATCCTCAACAAACAGAGACGAGATATCCTCATCCACTCCTACTTCGTTCTTGGCAATGCAGGTGTAGGCTCCCGTGTCCTCATAGCGGACGCTGCCAATAAAGAGCTCACTACCGTTCGCTAAAGAAGAGAGGGAACAAAATAAAACAGGTGTTACTCTAGCAGTTTGTTGCTGCTTTAATTCAGTCTTAGGCACAGAAAAAAAACAAAAAAAACAAATATACATTACTAATGCAAAGCTACACTGCAACCTTATTGGGAGTGTTGCTTTTAGTCAACACATTCAATATTGCATTTTGGTTGTGTTAAAATTCTGTGGTTGAACATAACAGAGCAAGCTGACAGAACACTATAAAGAGGAAGCTGGGTGTTCATCTGATTGATGTAGCATCAGCCAAATAGAGTGTTTTATAAAAGTAATGTGTCCTTACAGGTGCAGAGGAATGGTTCCTATAGACACCTGAGAATGTATGGCCATTAATCCATTAATTTTCAGATTTACTGTTTTGTAAAAGAGAAAAAAATAGCAAAGCAAATTATTATTTTTTCATTAAGATGCCAAATTACAGATATATACTTGCATTCCTGAACAAAAACATTAGTTTCGGTGGTTGAATGTTGCACTGAACCTACATGGATTACATTTCCTCACATATTGTACAGCAGCAATGTTTCACTCAAATGTCACAATCACATTCTGAATCAATAGTGACAGGTGGTGTTGTCCACGTTTAGAGACAAAGGTCAGGATCAGAGGTGAGCTCTCTGATGTTTGCTGCAGCATGCTGTAGCTCTGTGATGTAGAGCTGAACTCTGATCCTTCCTGTAGTATTGCAATGATCACATGAGGTGAATATGGCACAGTAGAGGTCTCACAAGCTGGGATGTATAAGTTTTAGTCTTTCTGTACATCACTTGGTACAATTATAGCCACAGTACATTTAGATAACATCAAATATAGGCACTGTCCTCTCTCTTTCACACATAGAATATCGTCTGCTTCTACCTGCTGAAACTTAAAATTAGCATTTCGTCTTTCTGTAGAGCCTAAAATTCACTAAACGGCAATACAGTGCACAGCTGGGTTAAAAAAAACAAAACAAAAACAACAGCAACAACAACAAAAAAAAACAGCTGTGTGCCATTTTACATGAAAAATAATCTTAACCTTCTAATTTATGTCCACTGGGTTGGAAAAAACAACACAGACATTGATGCAAAGCTTTTCACATTAGTGAAATGTCTTTTGGATTCTGATAATAATTCTCTTTTATCAGGGGAAATGTGTGCAATGCTTTGAAGTGAGAAGTGCCTTAAAGCACTTCTCATGTCTCATGGAATGAAACAGCACTTTAATTACTTCAAATTCATAATTATGTTCTCATCAATCCTTATTAAACACCACTGAATCAAACACTATTAAATTAGTGTTTATGTCCTCTGCATGTTTGCAGCGCTTGTGATGACAGGGGTGTTGGACTGGTTTTGTCTTAAACTGAAGTAAACTCATTCTTTTAAACCGCTCCCCACAGATGGATTACTGCATAGGTGAACAGGACATGTCACCTGACTCAGCAGCTCTTGTTAGCTTTATTGGGCTTTAAAGCACCTTTGAGCTCGATGTTGTATTACATTTTTGAACACCAAAACTGAACTGCTCAGCCTCAAGTAAGAAAGAGTAGATTAAAAAGAAAGGCTACATGACATGGGCGAGACTGTGGTAGTGTGATAGTAATTCATCAGTGCCCCTACTTGATGATTGGCTTCCAAAATGATACTCTGTGGCCTTATATTTACTGCTAAATAAGTCAGATATATGGCCTTTTAATTCAGTGACCACGGCTGCAGCTTAAATGAATCAATTAACTTTGACTTTGACTAACAAGGTAGGTGATGTCCAGAATTTATTTAAAACTTCTCAAAAGAAAATCCACTGAGGCTTCTGTGTCACAGAAATGATCTATAATGTCACATGCTGAGGTTTCCCTCTAACTCTGTAAATAGTTTGCTTGATAACAAACTAAATGACAGAAAATATGAGGCAGTGTTCTAACAGCAGTGTTTTCAGCACAGCTTCACAAAGCAGTTCTTCTCTTTATAGTTCAACTGTGGCTTGCAATCAATACTTCTTACTATTAGCTGTCAGTGTCTTGTTCAGATTTTACAGAAACCCATCAAAAAATGAGGATAGGGGCAAGACTTTGACAGTATCTTTATTACATTCCCATCATCACAAGTGCTATGTGGAAATAAAATTGTGAATTACACCTCCTGTGCTTTGATCACCCCCCACCCCCAACCATGGTGAGATAAAAATAGAAATCTGCACTACGGTACTTAATTTACTTTTCCATGCTTTTCTTTCCACTTGCTGAAATGTTTTTCATTGAATACGCACAAATTATCAAATTAAGTAGGACTACTGCCTCTTTCCGCTGCCCACATTAGTTGGTAAATCTGAAACTGGAGCTGCTGCAGTGTTTATGTTGTGGTGAACCTTGCAGAACCTCCCTTGTTTGAGTGTCTAAGGGTTGATAACAGGCTATTACCATAGGTAATGACCCACACACAGCCAATAAACTTTCCTTTAATGAGAACTAGGCCATAAAAAGGGAAGTTGTTCACCTTCTCTCGGAAATTCAGAGTATATCTAAAAAAAAAAAAAGTCTTCCTGCCAAAATGATGTCCCACAGTGTTTTTCTTTTTCTTTTCAGTCTTCTTGATCTCCCATCTCATTCACCTTTCAAAAATAAGCATGTTTATGTTCTCAGAGGAGCCAAAGAAGGAAGTCAAAGAGAGCGACCGCAATTTTGGTTTCATCGCCTCGGTATAGAATGCAAAGAAATTGATATTATATGAGAAAATATTAAGTGGCGCCACTGAATTTTCAATAAAAATAAATGTCACTTTTTCATTTTTGATTTTCAAGCTTTGGTTTCATCACTCACATACGTTGCCATAGGTTTAAAAGACTGACACTTTTTTACATACTGCACTTCATCACCGAGGTGTCACCTAAAGTACATAATATGCTGATAGCAAAAACATTAAAAAACTCACCTATAAGAGAGAGCTGTTTGGAGGATCTGGGCTGCAGATCCATGCCATTCTTCAGCCAAAGGAGTTTGGGATTTGGGATGCCGTCGGCGTGGCAGTGGAGGCTGGCTGATACGCCGGGCTCCTGGGCCTGTGTCTCTGGATAGACCAGGATCACTGGAGGGACTGGATGCATATACACAAAACCAAAAACACAAATGGAAATAGTAAAGCGGCAAGTGGAAACATAATTCACACACTGTTTCATTGGTAGACCATAAGTCCTGGGGGAACATAACACAAACACCCACACGCGCAGTGGGCAGAGAGGAAATTGTCTCACCACAGCATGGAATATATTCACAAATAATAAGAATCCAAGAGCTCTGGGGCTGTTTATTTACAGCTTGACTCCTGCATGAAATAGATGTTGGACGTATGTGCCACTTACCACCTCCTCTGGAGAGCAGACCATA
Source organism: Pterophyllum scalare (assembly GCA_024447675.2). NCBI lineage: Eukaryota > Metazoa > Chordata > Actinopteri > Cichliformes > Cichlidae > Pterophyllum > Pterophyllum scalare. Next base: position 2,173 of record JAMQGT020013222.1, on the reverse strand, counting down.
AATAGATGTGGAGGAATTGAGAAGGAAAAATGAAATACAAAGTAATAGTTTACATGAACAGGTTAGATTTTGTTTTCGGATTATTGCACTCTGCACATTTTCAGCCTTGGGGCAGCAGTCAAATTCTGAGAGACCCTCCTTCCAGGAGTTTACCTCTCACATTCAGCTTATAAACTTGTCCCTCATGACTCATTAACACATTTGGAATAAAAACACAATACACACTTGTAAAATACAGTGCACTGTAAGCTCTAATGGTAGCAAATGGTTTCCAATTAGCTCTTAAAGCTTTTTTCATCTCTTGTTACAATACTGTGCAAAAGTCTTGAGCCATCATTCATTTCTTCATGTTTTGCTTCCATGGAGCTAGACTTTGTTGTAATTTTTTAAAAGTGATCTTGAGAAATACAGTGTATCACAATAAGTGAGTACACCCCTCACATTTCTGCAGATATTTAAGTATATCTTTTCATGGGACAACACTGACAAAATGACACTTTGACACAATGAAAAGTAGTCTGTGTGCAGCTTATATAACAGTGTAAATTTATTCTTCCCTCAAAATAACTCAATATACAGCCATTAATGTCTAAACCAGCTGCAACAAAAGTGAGTACACCCCTAAGAGACTACACCCGTAAGTGACCAAATTGAGCACTGCTTGTCATTTGCCCTCCAAAATGTCATGTGACTCGTTAGTGTTACTAGGTCTCAGGTGTGCATAGGGAGCAGGTGTGTTCAGTTTTGTAGTACAGCTCTCACACTCTCTCATACTGGTCACTGAAAGTTCCAACATGGCACCTCATGGCAAAGAACTCTCTGAGGATCTTAAAAGATGAATTGTTGCGCTACATGAAGATGGCCAAGGCTACAAGAAGATTGCCAACACCCTGAAACTGAGCTGCAGCACAGTGGCCAAGATCATCCAGTGTTTTAAAAGAGCAGGGTCCACTCAGAACAGACCTCACGTTGGTCGTCCAAAGAAGCTGAGTGCACGTGTTCAGCGTCACATCTAAATGCTGTCTCTGAAAGATAGACGCAGGAGTGCTGTCAGCATTGCTGCAGAGATTGAAGAGGTGGGGGGGTCAGCCTGTCAGTGCTCAGACCATACGCCGCGACACTACATCAAATTGGTCTGCATGGCTGTCACCCCACAAGGAAGCCTCTTCTGAAGTCTGTACACAAGAAAGCCCGCAAACAGTTTGCTGAAGACATGTCAACAAAGGACATGGATTACTGGAACCATGTCCTATGGTCTGATGAGACCAAGATTCATTTGTTTGGTTCGGATGGTCTCAAGCATGCGTGGCGGCGATCAGGTGAGGAGTGCAAAGATAAGTGTGTCATGCCTACAGTCAAGCATGGTCGTGGGAATGCCATAGTCTGGGGCTGCATGAGTGCAGCAGGTGTTGGGGAGTTACATTTCATTGAGGGACACATGAACTCCAATATGTACTGTGAAATAATGAAGCAGAGCATGATCCCCTCCCTCCGGAAACTGGGTCGCAGGGCAGAGTTCCAGCATGATAATGACCCCAAACACACCTCTAAGACAACCACTGCTTTATTGAAGAGGCTGAGGGGAAAGGTGATGGACTGGCCAAGCGTGTCTCCAGACCTAAACCCAATAGAACATCTTTGGGGCATCCTCACAGCGGAAGGTGGAGGAGCGCAAAGTCTCGAATATCCGCCAGCTCCGTGATGTCATCATGGAGGAGTGGAGAAGCATTCCAGTGGCAACCTGTGAAGCTCTGGTAAACTCCATGCCCAGGAGAGTTAAGGCAGCTCTGGAAAATAATGGTGGCCACACAAAATATTGACACTTCAGGAACTTTCAACTAAGGGGTGTACTCACTTTTGTTGCAGCTGGTTTAGACATTAATGGCTGTATATTGAGTTATTTTGAGGGAAGAATAAATTTACACTGTTATATAAGCTGCACACAGACTACTTTTCATTGTGTCAAAGTGTCATTTTGTCAGTGTTGTCCCATGAAAAGATATACTTAAATATCTGCAGAAATGTGAGGGGTGTACTCACTTCTAGTGATCCACTGTAGTTGTCTAGGCCTCTAAAGGTTTTTCTTTGGACATTGGTTACTTTTTCACCCAATTTCAGTTCAGTGTTTGTACCTGACCATTGTTTAAGTCGCTTAACAGTGAGCATTAAAAAA